>CATIUR010000081.1:0-93327 GCA_949592205.1 Helichrysum umbraculigerum | reverse complement strand
GGCGAATTTGCCACTCAAAAAGTGTGAATATCGTATTTGCAATTTATTTTCTTTAAGAGTCATATTTCTCATCCAAATACTAATTAGGGGCAAATTTGCCATTCAAAAAGTGTGAATATCGTATTTGCAATTTATTTTCCTTAAGAGTCATATTTCACATCCAAATACAAATTAGGGGCGAATTTGCCTCTCAAAAAGTGTGAATATTGTATTTGCAACTTATTTTCATTAAGAGTACGTCATATTTCAGTTCGCAATACAAATTAGGGGCAAATTTGCCACTCAAAAAGTGTGAATATCGTATTTGCAACTTATTTTCCTTAAGAGTCATATTTCACTTCGAAATACAAATTAGGGGCAAATTTGCCACTCAAAAAGTGTGAATATCGTATTTGCAATTTATTTTCGTTAAGAGTCATATTTCACATCCAAATACAAATTAGGGGCAAATTTGCCACAAAAAATTATGAATATCGTATTTGCGATTTATTTTCCTTAAGAGTCATATTTTACATCCAAATACAAATTAGGGGCAAATTTGCCACTAAAAAGTGTGAATATCGTATTTGCAATTTATTTTCCTTAAAAGTCATATTTCACATCCAAATACAAATTAGGGCGAATTTGCCACTAAAAAAGTGTGAATATCGTATTTGCAAGTTATTTTCCTTAAGAGTCAAATTTCACTTCGAAATACAAATTAGAGGCAAATTTGCTACTCAAAAAGTGTGAAAATAGTATTTGCAATTTATTTTCCTTAAGAGTCATATTTCACATCCAAATACAAATTAGGGGCAAATTTGCTACTTAAAAAGTGTGAATATCATATTTGCAATTTATTTTCTTTAAGAGTCATATTTCACATTCAAATACAAATTATGGGCGAATTTGTCAGTAAAAAAGTGTGAATATCGTATTTGCAATTTATTTTCCTTAAGAGTCATATTTCACATCCAAATACAAATTAGGGCGAATTTGCCACTAAAAAAGTGTGAATATCGTATTTGCAAGTTATTTTCCTTAAGAGTCAAATTTCACTTCGAAATACAAAATAGAGGCAAATTTGCTACTCAAAAAGTGTGAAAATAGTATTTGCAATTTATTTTCCTTAAGAGTCATATTTCACATCCAAATACAAATTAGGAGCGAATTTGCCACTCAAAAAGTGTGAATATTGTATTTGCAACTTATTTTCATTAAGAGTACGTCATATTTCAGTTCACAATACAAATTAGGGTCAAATTTGCCACTCAAAAAGTGTGAATATCGTATTTGCAATTTATTTTCGTTAAGAGTCATATTTCACATCCAAATACAAATTAGGGGCAAATTTGCCACTAAAAATTGTGAATATCGTATTTGCGATTTATTTTCCTTAAGAGTCATATTTTACATCCAAATACAAATTAGGGGCAAATTTGCCACTAAAAAGTGTGAATATCGTATTTGCAATTTATTTTCCTTAAGAGTCATATTTCACATCCAAATACAAATTAGGGCGAATTTGCCACTAAAAAAGTGTGAATATCGTATTTGCAAGTTATTTTCCTTAAGAGTCAAATTTCACTTCGAAATACAAATTAGAGGCAAATTTGCTACTCAAAAAGTGTGAAAATAGTATTTGCAATTTATTTTCCTTAAGAGTCATATTTCACATCCAAATACAAATTAGGGGCAAATTTGCCACTTAAAAAGTGTGAATATCATATTTGCAATTTATTTTCTTTAAGAGTCATATTTCACATTCAAATACAAATTATGGGCGAATTTGTCAGTCAAAAAGTGTGAATATCGTATTTGCAATTTATTTTCCTTAAGAGTCATATTTCACTTAGAAATACAAATTAGGGGCGAATTTGCCACTCAAAAAGTGTGAATATCGTATTTGCAATTTATTTTCTTTAAGAGTCATATTTCACATCCAAATACAAATTAGGGGCAAATTTGCCATTCAAAAAGTGTGAATATTGTATTTGCAATTTATTTTCCTTAAGAGTCATATTTCACATCCAAATACAAATTAGGGGCGAATTTGCCACTCAAAAAGTGTGAATATTGTATTTGCAACTTATTTTCATTAAGAGTACGTCATATTTCAGTTCACAATACAAATTAGGGTCAAATTTGCCACTCAAAAAGTGTGAATATCGTATTTGCAACGTATTTTCCTTAAGAGTCATATTTTACTTCGAAATACAAATTAGGGGCGAATTTGCCACTCAAAAAGTGAGAATATCGTATTTGCAATTTATTTTCTTTAAGAGTCATATTTCACATCCAAATACAAATTAGGGGCAAATTTGCCATTCAAAAAGTGTGAATATCGTATTTGCAAATTATTTTCCTTAAGAGTCATATTTCACATCCAAATACAAATTAGGGGCGAATTTGCCTCTCAAAAAGTGTGAATATCGTAATTGCAACTTATTTTCATTAAGAGTACGTCATATTTCAGTTCGCAATACAAATTAGGGGCAAATTTGCCACTCAAAAAGTGTGAATATCGTATTTACAACTTATTTTCCTTAAGAGTCATATTTCACTTTGAAATACAAATTTGGGGCAAATTTGCCACTCAAAAAGTGTGAATATCGTATTTGCAATTTATTTTCGTTAAGAGTCATATTTCACATCCAAATACAAATTAGGGGTAAATTTGCCACTAAAAATTGTGAATATCGTATTTGCGATTTATTTTCCTTAAGAGTCATATTTTACATACAAATACAAATTAGGGGCAAATTTGCCACTAAAAAGTGTGAATATCGTATTTGCAATTTATTTTGCTTAAGAGTCATATTTCACATCCAAATACAAATTAGGGCGAATTTGCCACTAAAAAAGTGTGAATATCGTATTTGCAAGTTATTTTCCTTAAGAGTCAAATTTCACTTCGAAATACAAATTAGAGGCAAATTTGCTACTCAAAAAGTGTGAAAATAGTATTTGCAATTTATTTTCCTTAAGAGTCATATTTCACATCCAAATACAAATTAGGGGCAAATTTGCCACTTAAAAAGTGTGAATATCATATTTGCAATTTATTTTCTTTAAGAGTCATATTTCACATTCAAATACAAATTATGGGCGAATTTGTCAGTAAAAAAGTGTGAATATCGTATTTGCAATTTATTTTCCTTAAGAGTCATATTTCACTTAGAAATACAAATTAGGGGCGAATTTGCCACTCAAAAAGTGTGAATATCGTATTTGCAATTTATTTTCTTTAAGAGTCATTTTTCACATCCAAATACAAATTAGGGGCAAATTTGCCATTCAAAAAGTGTGAATATCGTATTTGCAATTTATTTTCCTTAAGAGTCATATTTCACATCCAAATACAAATTAGGGGCGAATTTGCCACTCAAAAAGTGTGAATATTGTATTTGCAACTTATTTTCATTAAGAGTACGTCATATTTCAGTTCACAATACAAATTAGGGTCAAATTTGCCACTCAAAAAGTGTGAATATCGTATTTGCAACGTATTTTCCTTAAGAGTCATATTTTACTTCGAAATACAAATTATGGGCGAATTTGCCACTCAAAAAGTGTTAATATCGTATTTGCAATTTATTTTCTTTAAGAGTCATATTTCACATCCAAATACTAATTAGGGGCAAATTTGCCATTCAAAAAGTGTGAATATCGTATTTGCAATTTATTTTCTTTAAGAGTCATATTTCACATCCAAATACAAATTAGGGGCGAATTTGCCTCTCAAAAAGTGTGAATATTGTATTTGCAACTTATTTTCATTAAGAGTACGTCATATTTCAGTTCGCAATACAAATTAGGGGCAAATTTGCCACTCAAAAAGTGTGAATATCGTATTTGCAACTTATTTTCCTTAAGAGTCATATTTCACTTCGAAATACAAATTAGGGGCAAATTTGCCACTCAAAAAGTGTGAATATCGTATTTGCAATTTATTTTCGTTAAGAGTCATATTTCACATCCAAATACAAATTAGGGGCAAATTTGCCACAAAAAATTATGAATATCGTATTTGCGATTTATTTTCCTTAAGAGTCATATTTCACTTCGAAATACAAATCAGAGGCAAATTTGCTACTCAAAAAGTGTGAATATAGTATTTGCAATTTATTTTCCTTAAAAGTCATATTTCACATCCAAATAAAAATTGGGCGAATTTGCCACTAAAAAAGTGTGAATATCGTATTTGCAAGTTATTTTCCTTAAGAGTCAAATTTCACTTCGAAATACAAATTAGAGGCAAATTTGCTACTCAAAAAGTGTGAAAATAGTATTTGCAATTTATTTTCCTTAAGAGTCATATTTCACATCCAAATACAAATTAGGGGCAAATTTGCCACTTAAAAAGTGTGAATATCATATTTGCAATTTATTTTCTTTAAGAGTCATATTTCACATTCAAATACAAATTATGGGCGAATTTGTCAGTCAAAAAGTGTGAATATCGTATTTGCAATTTATTTTCCTTAAGAGTCATATTTCACTTAGAAATACAAATTAGGGGCGAATTTGCCACTCAAAAAGTGTGAATATCGTATTTGCAATTTATTTTCTTTAAGAGTCATATTTCACATCCAAATACAAATTAGGGGCAAATTTGCCATTCAAAAAGTGTGAATATCGTATTTGCAATTTATTTTCCTTAAGAGTCATATTTCACATCCAAATACAAATTAGGGGCGAATTTGCCACTCAAAAAGTGTGAATATTGTATTTGCAACTTATTTTCATTAAGAGTACGTCATATTTCAGTTCACAATACAAATTAGGGTCAAATTTGCCACTCAAAAAGTGTGAATATCGTATTTGCAACGTATTTTCCTTAAGAGTCATATTTTACTTCGAAATACAAATTAGGGGCGAATTTGCCACTCAAAAAGTGTGAATATCGTATTTGCAATTTATTTTCTTTAAGAGTCATATTTCACATCCAAATACAAATTAGGGGCAAATTTGCCATTCAAAAAGTGTGAATATCGTATTTGCAAATTATTTTCCTTAAGAGTCATATTTCACATCCAAATACAAATTAGGGGCGAATTTGCCTCTCAAAAAGTGTGAATATCGTAATTGCAACTTATTTTCATTAAGAGTACGTCATATTTCAGTTCGCAATACAAATTAGGGGCAAATTTGACACTCAAAAAGTGTGAATATCGTATTTGCAACTTATTTTCCTTAAGAGTCATATTTCACTTCGAAATACAAATTTGGGGCAAATTTGCCACTCAAAAAGTGTGAATATCGTATTTGCAATTTATTTTCGTTAAGAGTCATATTTCACATCCAAATACAAATTAGGGGCAAATTTGCCACTAAAAATTGTGAATATCGTATTTGCGATTTATTTTCCTTAAGAGTCATATTTTACATCCAAATACAAATTAGGGGCAAATTTGCCACTAAAAAGTGTGAATATCGTATTTGCAATTTATTTTCCTTAAGATCATATTTCACATCCAAATACAAATTAGGGCGAATTTGCCTCTAAAAAAGTGTGAATATCGTATTTGCAAGTTATTTTCCTTAAGAGTCAAATTTCACTTCGAAATACAAATTAGAGGTAAATTTGCTACTCAAAAAGTGTGAATATAGTATTTGCAATTTATTTTCCTTAAGAGTCATATTTCACATCCAAATACAAATTAGGGGCAAATTTGCCACTTAAAAAGTGTGAATATCATATTTGCAATTTATTTTCTTTAAGAGTCATATTTCACATTCAAATACAAATTATGGGCGAATTTGTCAGTAAAAAAGTGTGAATATCGTATTTGCAATTTATTTTTTCTTAAAAGTCATATTTCACTTAGAAATACAAATTAGGGGCGAATTTGCCACTCAAAAAGTGTGAATATCGTATTTGCAATTTATTTTCTTTAAGAGTCATTTTTCACATCCAAATACAAATTAGGGGCAAATTTGCCATTCAAAAAGTGTGAATATCGTATTTGCAATTTATTTTCCTTAAAAGTCATATTTCACATCCAAATACAAATTAGGGGCGAATTTGCCACTCAAAAAGTGTGAATATTGTATTTGCAACTTATTTTCATTAAGAGTACGTCATATTTCAGTTCACAATACAAATTAGGGTCAAATTTGCCACTCAAAAAGTGTGAATATCGTATTTGCAACGTATTTTCCTTAAGAGTCATATTTTACTTCGAAATACAAATTATGGGCGAATTTGCCACTCAAAAAGTGTGAATATCGTATTTGCAATTTATTTTCTTTAAGAGTCATATTTCACATTCAAATACAAATTAGGGGTAAATTTGCCATTCAAAAAGTGTGAATATCGTATTTGCAATTTATTTTCCTTAAGAGTCATATTTCACATCCAAATACAAATTAGGGGCGAATTTGCCTCTCAAAAAGTGTGAATATTGTATTTGCAACTTATTTTCATTAAGAGTACGTCATATTTCAGTTCGCAATACAAATTAGGGGCAAATTTGCCACTCAAAAAGTGTGAATATCGTATTTGCAACTTATTTTCCTTAAGAGTCATATTTCACTTCGAAATACAAATTAGGGGCAAATTTGCCACTCAAAAAGTGTGAATATCGTATTTGCAATTTATTTTCGTTAAGAGTCATATTTCACATCCAAATACAAATTAGGGGCAAATTTGCCACAAAAAATTATGAATATCGTATTTGCGATTTATTTTTCTTAAGAGTCATATTTTACATCCAAATACAAATTAGGGGCAAATTTGCCACTAAAAAGTGTGAATATCGTATTTGCAATTTATTTTCCTTAAAAGTCATATTTCACATCCAAATACAAATTAGGGCGAATTTGCCACTAAAAAAGTGTGAATATCGTATTTGCAAGTTATTTTCCTTAAGAGTCAAATTTCACTTCGAAATACAAATTAGAGGCAAATTTGCTACTCAAAAAGTGTGAAAATAGTATTTGCAATTTATTTTCCTTAAGAGTCATATTTCACATCCAAATACAAATTAGGGGCAAATTTGCCACTTAAAAAGTGTGAATATCATATTTGCAATTTATTTTCTTTAAGAGTCATATTTCACATTCAAATACAAATTATGGGCGAATTTGTCAGTCAAAAAGTGTGAATATCGTATTTCCAATTTATTTTCCTTAAGAGTCATATTTCACTTAGAAATACAAATTAGGGGCGAATTTGCCACTCAAAAAGTGTGAATATCGTATTTGCAATTTATTTTCTTTAAGAGTCATATTTCACATCCAAATACAAATTAGGGGCAAATTTGCCATTCAAAAAGTGTGAATATCGTATTTGCAATTTATTTTCCTTAAGAGTCATATTTCACATCCAAATACAAATTAGGGGCGAATTTGCCACTCAAAAAGTGTGAATATTGTATTTGCAACTTATTTTCATTAAGAGTACGTCATATTTCAGTTCACAATACAAATTAGGGTCAAATTTGCCACTCAAAAAGTGTGAATATCGTATTTGCAACGTATTTTCCTTAAGAGTCATATTTTACTTCGAAATACAAATTAGGGGCGAATTTGCCACTCAAAAAGTATGAATATCGTATTTGCAATTTATTTTCTTTAAGAGTCATATTTCACATCCAAATACAAATTATGGGCAAATTTGCCATTCAAAAAGTGTGAATATCGTATTTGCAAATTATTTTCCTTAAGAGTCATATTTCACATCCAAATACAAATTAGGGGCGAATTTGCCTCTCAAAAAGTGTGAATATCGTAATTGCAACTTATTTTCATTAAGAGTACGTCATATTTCAGTTCGCAATACAAATTAGGGGCAAATTTGCCACTCAAAAAGTGTGAATATCGTATTTGCAACTTATTTTCCTTAAGAGTCATATTTCACTTCGAAATACAAATTTGGGGCAAATTTGCCACTCAAAAAGTGTAAATATTGTATTTGCAATTTATTTTCGTTAAGAGTCATATTTCACATCCAAATACAAATTAGGGGCAAATTTGCCACTAAAAATTGTGAATATCGTATTTGCGATTTATTTTCCTTAAGAGTCATATTTTACATCCAAATACAAATTAGGGGCAAATTTGCCACTAAAAAGTGTGAATATCGTATTTGCAATTTATTTTCCTTAAGATCATATTTCACATCCAAATACAAATTAGGGCGAATTTGCCACTAAAAAAGTGTGAATATCGTATTTGCAAGTTATTTTCCTTAAGAGTCAAATTTCACTTCGAAATACAAATTAGAGGCACATTTGCTACTCAAAAAGTGTGAAAATAGTATTTGCAATTTATTTTCCTTAAGAGTCATATTTCACATCCAAATACAAATTAGGGGCAAATTTGCCACTTAAAAAGTGTGAATATCATATTTGCAATTTATTTTCTTTAAGAGTCATATTTCACATTCAAATACAAATTATGGGCGAATTTGTCAGTAAAAAAGTGTGAATATCGTATTTGCAATTTATTTTCCTTAAGAGTCATATTTCACTTAGAAATACAAATTAGGGGCGAATTTGCCACTCAAAAAGTGTGAATATCGTATTTGCAATTTATTTTCTTTAAGAGTCATTTTTCACATCCAAATACAAATTAGGGGCAAATTTGCCATTCAAAAAGTGTGAATATCGTATTTGCAATTTATTTTCCTTAAGAGTCATATTTCACATCCAAATACAAATTAGGGGCGAATTTGCCACTCAAAAAGTGTGAATATTGTATTTGCAACTTATTTTCATTAAGAGTACGTCATATTTCAGTTCACAATACAAATTAGGGTCAAATTTGCCACTCAAAAAGTGTGAATATCGTATTTGCAACGTATTTTCCTTAAGAGTCATATTTTACTTCGAAATACAAATTATGGGCGAATTTGCCACTCAAAAAGTGTGAATATCGTATTTGCAATTTATTTTCTTTAAGAGTCATATTTCACATTCAAATACAAATTAGGGGTAAATTTGCCATTCAAAAAGTGTGAATATCGTATTTGCAATTTATTTTCCTTAAGAGTCATATTTCACATCCAAATACAAATTAGGGGCGAATTTGCCTCTCAAAAAGTGTGAATATTGTATTTGCAACTTATTTTCATTAAGAGTACGTCATATTTCAGTTCGCAATACAAATTAGGGGCAAATTTGCCACTCAAAAAGTGTGAATATCGTATTTGCAACTTATTTTCCTTAAGAGTCATATTTCACTTCGAAATACAAATTAGGGGCAAATTTGCCACTCAAAAAGTGTGAATATCGTATTTGCAATTTATTTTCGTTAAGAGTCATATTTCACATCCAAATACAAATTAGGGGCAAATTTGCCACAAAAAATTATGAATATCGTATTTGCGATTTATTTTTCTTAAGAGTCATATTTTACATCCAAATACAAATTAGGGGCAAATTTGCCACTAAAAAGTGTGAATATCGTATTTGCAATTTATTTTCCTTAAAAGTCATATTTCACATCCAAATACAAATTAGGGCGAATTTGCCACTAAAAAAGTGTGAATATCGTATTTGCAAGTTATTTTCCTTAAGAGTCAAATTTCACTTCGAAATACAAATTAGAGGCAAATTTGCTACTCAAAAAGTGTGAAAATAGTATTTGCAATTTATTTTCCTTAAGAGTCATATTTCACATCCAAATACAAATTAGGGGCAAATTTGCCACTTAAAAAGTGTGAATATCATATTTGCAATTTATTTTCTTTAAGAGTCATATTTCACATTCAAATACAAATTATGGGCGAATTTGTCAGTCAAAAAGTGTGAATATCGTATTTGCAATTTATTTTCCTTAAGAGTCATATTTCACTTAGAAATACAAATTAGGGGCGAATTTGCCACTCAAAAAGTGTGAATATCGTATTTGCGATTTATTTTCCTTAAGAGTCATATTTTACATCCAAATACAAATTAGGGGCAAATTTGCCACTAAAAAGTGTGAATATCGTATTTGCAATTTATTTTCTTTAAGAGTAATATTTCACATCCAAATACAAATTAGGGCGAATTTGCCACTAAAAAAGTGTGAATATCGTATTTGCAAGTTATTTTCCTTAAGAGTCAAATTTCTCTTCGAAATACAAATTAGAGGCAAATTTGCTACTCAAAAAGTGTGAAAATAGTATTTGCAATTTATTTTCCTTAAGAGTCATATTTCACATCCAAATACAAATTAGGGGCAAATTTGCCACTTAAAAAGTGTGAATATCATATTTGCAATTTATTTTCTTTAAGAGTCATATTTCACATTCAAATACAAATTATGGGCGAATTTGTCAGTAAAAAAGTGTGAATATCGTATTTGCAATTTATTTTCCTTTAGAGTCATATTTCACTTAGAAATACAAATTAGGGGCGAATTTGCCACTCAAAAAGTGTGAATATCGTATTTGCAATTTATTTTCTTTAAGAGTCATTTTTCACATCCAAATACAAATTAGGGGCAAATTTGCCATTCAAAAAGTGTGAATATCGTATTTGCAATTTATTTTCCTTAAGAGTCATATTTCACATCCAAATACAAATTAGGGGCGAATTTGCCACTTTAAAAGTGTGAATATTGTATTTGCAACTTATTTTCATTAAGAGTACGTCATATTTCAGTTCACAATACAAATTAGGGTCAAATTTGCCACTCAAAAAGTGTGAATATCGTATTTGCAACGTATTTTCCTTAAGAGTCATATTTTACTTCGAAATACAAATTAGGGGCGAATTTGCCACTCAAAAAGTGTGAATATCGTATTAGCAATTTATTTTCTTTAAGAGTCATATTTCACATTCAAATACAAATTAGGGGCAAATTTGCCATTCAAAAAGTGTGAATATCGTATTTGCAATTTATTTTCCTTAAGAGTCATATTTCACATCCAAATACAAATTAGGGGCGAATTTGCCTCTCAAAAAGTGTGAATATTGTATTTGCAACTTATTTTCATTAAGAGTACGTCATATTTCAGTTCGCAATACAAATTAGGGGCAAATTTGCCACTCAAAAAGTGTGAATATCGTATTTGCAATTTATTTTCGTTAAGAGTCATATTTCACATCCAAATACAAATTAGGGGCAAATTTGCCACTAAAAATTGTGAATATCGTATTTGCGATTTATTTTCCTTAAGAGTCATATTTTACATCCAAATACAAATTAGGGGCAAATTTGCCACTAAAAAGTGTGAATATCGTATTTGCAATTTATTTTCCTTAAGAGTCATATTTCACATCCAAATACAAATTAGGGCGAATTTGCCACTAAAAAAGTGTGAATATCGTATTTGCAAGTTATTTTCCTTAAGAGTCAAATTTCACTTCGAAATACAAATTAGAGGAAAATTTGCTACTCAAAAAGTGTGAAAATAGTATTTGCAATTTATTTTCCTTAAGAGTCATATTTCACATCCAAATACAAATTAGGGCAAATTTGCCACTTAAAAAGTGTGAATATCATATTTGCAATTTATTTTCTTTAAGAGTCATATTTCACATTCAAATACAAATTATGGGCGAATTTGTCAGTCAAAAAGTGTGAATATCGTATTTGCAATTTATTTTCCTTAAGAGTCATATTTCACTTAGAAATACAAATTAGGGGCGAATTTGCCACTCAAAAAGTGTGAATATCGTATTTGCAATTTATTTTCTTTAAGAGTCATATTTCACAACCAAATACAAATTAGGGGCAAATTTGCCATTCAAAAAGTGTGAATATCGTCTTTGCAATTTATTTTCCTTAAGAGTCATATTTCACATCCAAATACAAATTAGGGGCGAATTTGCCACTCAAAAAGTGTGAATATTGTATTTGCAACTTATTTTCATTAAGAGTACGTCATATTTCAGTTCACAATACAAATTAGTGTCAAATTTGCCACTCAAAAAGTGTGAATATCGTATTTGCAATTTATTTTCGTTAAGAGTCATATTTCACATCCAAATACAAATTAGGGGCAAATTTGCCACTAAAAATTGTGAATATCGTATTTGCGATTTATTTTCCTTAAGAGTCATATTTTACATCCAAATACAAATTAGGGGCAAATTTGCCACTAAAAAGTGTGAATATCGTATTTGCAATTTATTTTCCTTAAGAGTCATATTTCACATCCAAATACAAATTAGGGCGAATTTGCCACTAAAAAAGTGTGAATATCGTATTTGCAAGTTATTTTCCTTAAGAGTCAAATTTCACTTCGAAATACAAATTAGAGGCAAATTTGCTACTCAAAAAGTGTGAAAATAGTATTTGCAATTTATTTTCCTTAAGAGTCATATTTCACATCCAAATACAAATTAGGGGCGAATTTGCCACTCAAAAAGTGTGAATATTGTATTTGCAACTTATTTTCATTAAGAGTACGTCATATTTCAGTTCACAATACAAATTAGGGTCAAATTTGCCACTCAAAAAGTGTGAATATCGTATTTGCAATTTATTTTCGTTAAGAGTCATATTTCACATCCAAATACAAATTAGGGGCAAATTTGCCACTAAAAATTGTGAATATCGTATTTGCGATTTATTTTCCTTAAGAGTCATATTTTACATCCAAATACAAATTAGGGGCAAATTTGCCACTAAAAAGTGTGAATATCGTATTTGCAATTTATTTTCCTTAAGAGTCATATTTTACATCCAAATACAAATTAGGGCGAATTTGCCACTAAAAAAGTGTGAATATCGTATTTGCAAGTTATTTTCCTTAAGAGTCAAATTTCACATCGAAATACAAATTAGAGGCAAATTTGCTACTCAAAAAGTGTGAAAATAGTATTTGCAATTTATTTTCCTTAAGAGTCATATTTCACATCCAAATACAAATTAGGGGCAAATTTGCCACTTAAAAAGTGTGAATATCATATTTGCAATTTATTTTCTTTAAGAGTCATATTTCACATTCAAATACAAATTATAGGCGAATTTGTCAGTCAAAAAGTGTGAATATCGTATTTGCAATTTATTTTCCTTAAGAGTCATATTTCACTTAGAAATACAAATTAGGGGCGAATTTGCCACTCAAAAAGTGTGAATATCGTATTTGCAATTTATTTTCTTTAAGAGTCATATTTCACATCCAAATACAAATTAGGGGCAAATTTGCCATTCAAAAAGTGTGAATATCGTATTTGCAATTTATTTTCCTTAAGAGTCATATTTCACATCCAAATACAAATTAGGGGCGAATTTGCCACTCAAAAAGTGTGAATATTGTATTTGCAACTTATTTTCATTAAGAGTACGTCATATTTCAGTTCACAATACAAATTAGGGTCAAATTTGCTACTCAAAAAGTGTGAATATCGTATTTGCAACGTATTTTCCTTAAGAGTCATATTTTACTTCGAAATACAAATTAGGGGCAAATTTGCCACTCAAAAAGTGTGAATATCGTATTTGCAATTTATTTTCTTTAAGAGTCATATTTCACATCCAAATACAAATTAGGGGCAAATTTGCCATTCAAAAAGTGTGAATATCGTATTTGCAAATTATTTTCCTTAAGAGTCATATTTCACATCCAAATACAAATTAGGGGCGAATTTGCCTCTCAAAAAGTGTGAATATCGTAATTGCAACTTATTTTCATTAAGAGTACGTCATATTTCAGTTCGCAATACAAATTAGGGGCAAATTTGCCACTCAAAAAGTGTGAATATCGTATTTGCAATTTATTTTCGTTAAGAGTCATATTTCACATCCAAATACAAATTAGGGGCAAATTTGCCACTAAAAATTGTGAATATCGTATTTGCGATTTATTTTCCTTAAGAGTCATATTTTACATCCAAATACAAATTAGGGGCAAATTTGCCACTAAAAAGTGTGAATATCGTATTTGCAATTTATTTTCCTTAAGAGTCATATTTCACATCCAAATACAAATTAGGGCGAATTTGCCACTAAAAAAGTGTGAATATCGTATTTGCAAGTTATTTTCCTTAAGAGTCAAATTTCACTTC
Source organism: Helichrysum umbraculigerum (assembly GCA_949592205.1). NCBI lineage: Eukaryota > Viridiplantae > Streptophyta > Magnoliopsida > Asterales > Asteraceae > Helichrysum > Helichrysum umbraculigerum. The sequence continues at coordinate 79,399 of CATIUR010000081.1, read as the reverse complement.
GAAATACAAATTAGAGGCAAATTTGCTACTCAAAAAGTGTGAAAATAGTATTTGCAATTTATTTTCCTTAAGAGTCATATTTCACATCCAAATACAAATTAGGGGCGAATTTGCCACTCAAAAAGTGTGAATATTGTATTTGCAACTTATTTTCATTAAGAGTACGTCATATTTCAGTTCACAATACAAATTAGGGTCAAATTTGCCACTCAAAAAGTGTGAATATCGTATTTGCAATTTATTTTCGTTAAGAGTCATATTTCACATCCAAATACAAATTAGGGGCAAATTTGCCACTAAAAATTGTGAATATCGTATTTGCGATTTATTTTCCTTAAGAGTCATATTTTACATCCAAATACAAATTAGGGGCAAATTTGCCACTAAAAAGTGTGAATATCGTATTTGCAATTTATTTTCCTTAAGAGTCATATTTACATCCAAATACAAATTAGGGCGAATTTGCCACTAAAAATGTGTGAATATCGTATTTGCAAGTTATTTTCCTTAAGAGTCAAATTTCACTTCGAAATACAAATTAGAGGCAAATTTGCTACTCAAAAAGTGTGAAAATAGTATTTGCAATTTATTTTCCTTAAGAGTCATATTTCACATCCAAATACAAATTAGGGGCAAATTTGCCACTTAAAAAGTGTGAATATCATATTTGCAATTTATTTTCTTTAAGAGTCATATTTCACATTCAAATACAAATTATGGGCGAATTTGTCAGTCAAAAAGTGTGAATATCGTATTTGCAATTTATTTTCCTTAAGAGTCATATTTCACTTAGAAATACAAATTACGGGCGAATTTGCCACTCAAAAAGTGTGAATATCGTATTTGCAATTTATTTTCTTTAAGAGTCATTTTTCACATCCAAATACAAATTAGGGGCAAATTTGCCATTCAAAAAGTGTGAATATCATATTTGCAATTTATTTTCCATAAGAGTCATATTTCACATCCAAATACAAATTAGGGGCGAATTTGCCACTCAAAAAGTGTGAATATTGTATTTGCAACTTATTTTCATTAAGAGTACGTCATATTTCAGTTCACAATACAAATTAGGGTCAAATTTGCCACTCAAAAAGTGTGAATATCGTATTTGCAACGTATTTTCCTTAAGAGTCATATTTACTTCGAAATACAAATTAGGGGCGAATTTGCCACTCAAAAAGTGTGAATATCGTATTTGCAATTTATTTTCTTTAAGAGTCGTATTTCACATCCAAATACAAATTAGGGGCAAATTTGCCATTCAAAAAGTGTGAATATCGTATTTGCAAATTATTTTCCTTAAGAGTCATATTTCACATCCAAATACAAATTAGGGGCGAATTTGCCTCTCAAAAAGTGTGAATATCGTAATTGCAACTTATTTTCATTAAGAGTACGTCATATTTCAGTTCGCAATACAAATTAGGGGCAAATTTGCCACTCAAAAAGTGTGAATATCGTATTTGCAATTTATTTTCGTTAAGAGTCATATTTCACATCCAAATACAAATTAGGGGCAAATTTGCCACTAAAAATTGTGAATATCGTATTTGCGATTTATTTTCCTTAAGAGTCATATTTTACATCCAAATACAAATTAGGGGCAAATTTGCCACTAAAAAGTGTGAATATCGTATTTGCAATTTATTTTCCTTAAGAGTCATATTTTACATCCAAATACAAATTAGGGCGAATTTGCCACTAAAAAAGTGTGAATATCGTATTTGCAAGTTATTTTCCTTAAGAGTCAAATTTCACTTCGAAATACAAATTAAAGGCAAATTTGCTACTCAAAAAGTGTGAAAATAGTATTTGCAATTTATTTTCCTTAAGAGTCATATTTCACATCCAAATACAAATTAGGGGCAAATTTGCCACTTAAAAAGTGTGAATATCATATTTGCAATTTATTTTCTTTAAGAGTCATATTTCACATTCAAATACAAATTATGGGCGAATTTGTCAGTAAAAAAGTGTGAATATCGTATTTGCAATTTATTTTCCTTAAGAGTCATATTTCACTTAGAAATACAAATTACGGGCGAATTTGCCACTCAAAAAGTGTGAATATCGTATTTGCAATTTATTTTCTTTAAGAGTCATATTTCACATCCAAATACAAATTAGGGGCAAATTTGCCATTCAAAAAGTGTGAATATCGTATTTGCAAATTATTTTCCTTAAGAGTCATATTTCACATCCAAATACAAATTAGGGGCGAATTTGCCTCTCAAAAAGTGTGAATATCGTAATTGCAACTTATTTTCATTAAGAGTACGTCATATTTCAGTTCGCAATACAAATTAGGGGCAAATTTGCCACTCAAAAAGTGTGAATATCGTATTTGCAACTTATTTTCCTTAAGAGTCATATTTCACTTCGAAATACAAATTTGGGGCAAATTTGCCACTCAAAAAGTGTGAATATCGTATTTGCCATTTATTTTCGTTAAGAGTCATATTTCACATCCAAATACAAATTAGGGGCAAATTTGCCACTAAAAATTGTGAATATCGTATTTGCGATTTATTTTCCTTAAGAGTCATATTTTACATCCAAATACAAATTAGGGGCAAATTTGCCACTAAAAAGTGTGAATATCGTATTTGCAATTTATTTTCCTTAAGAGTCATATTTCACATCCAAATACAAATTAGGGCGAATTTGCAACTAAAAAAGTGTGAATATCGTATTTGCAAGTTATTTTCCTTAAGAGTCAAATTTCACTTCGAAATACAAATTAGAGGCAAATTTGCTACTCAAAAAGTGTGAAAATAGTATTTGCAATTTATTTTCCTTAAGAGTCATATTTCACATCCAAATACAAATTAGGGGCAAATTTGCCACTTAAAAAGTGTGAATATCATATTTGCAATTTATTTTCTTTAAGAGTCATATTTCACATTCAAATACAAATTATGGGCGAATTTGTCAGTAAAAAAGTGTGAATATCGTATTTACAATTTATTTTCCTTAAGAGTCATATTTCACTTAGAAATACAAATTAGGGGCGAATTTGCCACTCAAAAAGTGTGAATATCGTATTTGCAATTTATTTTCTTTAAGAGTCATTTTTCACATCCAAATACAAATTAGGGGCAAATTTGCCATTCAAAAAGTGTGAATATCGTATTTGCAATTTATTTTCCTTAAGAGTCATATTTCACATCCAAATACAAATTAGGGGCGAATTTGCCACTCAAAAAGTGTGAATATTGTATTTGCCACTTATTTTCATTAAGAGTACGTCATATTTCAGTTCACAATACAAAATAGGGTCAAATTTGCCACTCAAAAAGTGTGAATATCGTATTTGCAACGTATTTTCCTTAACAGTCATATTTTACTTCGAAATACAAATTAGGGGCGAATTTGCCACTCAAAAAGTGTGAATATCGTATTTGCAATTTATTTTCTTTAAGAGTCATATTTCACATCCAAATACTAATTAGGGGCAAATTTGCCATTCAAAAAGTGTGAATATCGTATTTGCAATTTATTTTCCTTAAGAGTCATATTTCACATCCAAATATAAATTAGGGGCGAATTTGCCTCTCAAAAAGTGTGAATATTGTATTTGCAATTTATTTTCATTAAGAGTACGTCATATTTCAGTTCGCAATACAAATTAGGGGCAAATTTGCCACTCAAAATGTGTGAATATCGTGTTTGCAACTTATTTTCCTTAAGAGTCATATTTCACTTCGAAATACAAATTAGAGGCAAATTTGCTACTCAAAAAGTGTGAAAATAGTATTTGCAATTTATTTTCCTTAAGTGTTATATTTCACATCCAAATACAAATTAGGGGCAAATTTGCCACTTAAAAAGTGTGAATATCATATTTGCAATTTATTTTCTTTAAGAGTCATATTTCACATTCAAATACAAATTATGGGCGAATTTGTCAGTCAAAAAGTGTGAATATCGTATTTGCAATTTATTTTCCTTAAGAGTCATATTTCACTTAGAAATACAAATTAGGGGCGAATTTGCCACTCAAAAAGTGTGAATATCGTATTTGCAATTTATTTTCTTTAAGAGTCATATTTCACATCCAAATACAAATTAGGGCAAATTTGCCATTCAAAAAGTGTGAATATCGTATTTGCAATTTATTTTCCTTAAGAGTCATATTTCACATCCAAATACAAATTAGGGGCGAATTTGCCACTCAAAAAGTGTGAATATTGTATTTGCAACTTATTTTCATTAAGAGTACGTCATATTTCAGTTCGCAATACAAATTAGGGGCAAATTTGCCACTCAAAAAGTGTGAATATCGTAATTGCAACTTATTTTCCTTAAGAGTCATATTTCACTTCGAAATACAAATTAGGGGCTAATTTGCCACTCAAAAAGTGTGAATATCGTATTTGCAATTTATTTTTGTTAAGAGTCATATTTCACATCCAAATACAAATTAGGGGCAAATTTGCCACTAAAAATTGTGAATATCGTATTTGCGATTTATTTTCCTTAATAGTCATATTTTACATCCAAATACAAATTAGGGGCAAATTTGCCACTTAAAAGTGTGAATATCATATTTGCAATTTATTTTCCTTAAGAGTCATATTTCGCATTCAAATACAAATTAGGGGCGAATTTGTCAGTCAAAAAGTGTGAATATCGTATTTGCAATTTATTTTCCTTAAGAGTCATATTTCACTTAGAAATACAAATTAGGGGCGAATTTGCCACTCAAAAAGTGTGAATATCGTATTTGCAATTTATTTTCTTTAAGAGTCATATTTCACATCCAAATACAAATTAGGGGCAAATTTGCCATTCAAAAAGTGTGAATATCGTATTTGCAATTTATTTTCCTTAAGAGTCATATTTCACATCAAAATACAAATTAGGGTCAAATTTGCCATTCAAAAAGTGTGAATATCGTATTTGCAACGTATTTTTCTTAAGAGTCATATTTTACTTCGAAATACAAATTAGGGGCAAATTTGCCACTCATATTTCACATCCAAATACAGATTAGGGCGAATTTGCCACTCAAAAAGTGTGAATATAGTATTTGCATTTTATTTTCCTTAAGAGTCATATTTCACTTAGAAATACAAATTAGGGGCAAATTTGCCATTAAAAAAGTGTGAATATCGTATTTGCAATTTATTTTCGTTAAGAGTCATATTTCACATCCAAATACAAATTAGGGGCAAATTTGCCACTAAAAATTGTGAATATCGTATTTGCAATTTATTTTCCTTAAGAGTCATATTTCACATCCAAATACAAATTAGGGGCAAATTTGCCACTCAAAAAGTGTGAATATCGTATATGCAATTTATTTTCCTTAAGAGTCATATTTCACATCCAAATACAAATTAGGGGCAAATTTGCCACTTAAAAAGTGTAAATATCATATTTGCAATTTATTTTCTTTAAGAGTCATATTTCACATCTAAATACAAATTAGGGGCGAATTTGCCACTCAAAAAGTGGGAATATCGTATTTGCAACATATTTTCATTAAGAGTCATATTTCACTTCGAAATACAAATTAGGGGCAAATTTGCCACTCAAAAAGTGTGAAAATGGTATTTGCAATTTATTTTCCTTAAGAGTCATATTTCACATCCAAATACAAATTCGGGGCAAATTTGCCACTCAAAAAGTGTGAATATCGTATTTGCAAGTTATTTTCTATAAGAGTCATATTTCACTTCGAAATACAAATTAGGGGCAAATTTGTCACTAAAAAAGTGTAAAAATGGTATTTGAAATTTATTTTCCAAAAGAGTCATATTTCACATCCAAATACAAATTAGGGGCAAATTTGCCATTAAAAAAGTGTGAATATCGTATTTGCAACTTATTTTCATTAAGAGTCATATTTCACTTCGAAATACAAGTTAGGGGCAAATTTGCCACACAAAAAGTGTGAAAATGGTATTTGCAATTTATTTTCCTTAAGAGTCATATTTCACATCCAAATACAAATTATGGGCAAATTTGCCACTCAAAAAGTGTGAATATCGTGTTTGCAATTTATTTTCCTTAAGAGTCATATTTCACTTCGAAATACAAATTAGGGGCAAATTTGTCACTCAAAAAGTGTGAAAATGGTATTTGCAATTTATTTTCCTTAATAGTCATATTTCACATCCAAATACAAATTCGGGGCAAATTTGCCACTCAAAAAGTGTGAATATCGTATTTGCAACTTATTTTCATTAAGAGTCATATTTCACTTCGAAATACAAATTAGGGGCAAATTTGCCACACAAAAAGTGTGAAAATAGTATTTGCAATTTATTTTCCTTAAGAGTCATATTTCACATCCAAATACAAATTAGGGGCAAATTTGCCACTCAAAAAGTGTGAATATCGTATATGCAATTTATTTTCCTTAAGAGTCATATTTCACATCCAAATACAAATTAGGGGCAAATTTGCCACTTAAAAAGTGTAAATATCATATTTGCAATTTATTTTCCTTAAGAGTCATATTTCACATCTAAATACAAATTAGGGGCGAATTTGCCACTCAAAAAGTGGGAATATCGTATTTGCAACATATTTTCATTAAGAGTCATATTTCACTTCGAAATACAAATTAGGGGCAAATTTGCCACTCAAAAAGTGTGAAAATGGTATTTGCAATTTATTTTCCTTAAGAGTCATATTTCACATCCAAATACAAATTCGGGGCAAATTTGCCACTCAAAAAGTGTGAATATCGTATTTGCAAGTTATTTTCTATAAGAGTCATATTTCACTTCGAAATACAAATTAGGGGCAAATTTGTCACTAAAAAAGTGTAAAAATGGTATTTGAAATTTATTTTCCAAAAGAGTCATATTTCACATCCAAATACAAATTAGGGGCAAATTTGCCATTAAAAAAGTGTGAATATCGTATTTGCAACTTATTTTCATTAAGAGTCATATTTCACTTCGAAATACAAGTTAGGGGCAAATTTACAACACAAAAAGTGTGAAAATGGTATTTGCAATTTATTTTCCTTAAGAGTCATATTTCACATCCAAATACAAATTATGGGCAAATTTGCCACTCAAAAAGTGTGAATATCGTGTTTGCAATTTATTTTCCTTAAGAGTCATATTTCACTTCGAAATACAAATTAGGGGCAAATTTGTCACTCAAAAAGTGTGAAAATGGTATTTGCAATTTATTTTCCTTAATAGTCATATTTCACATCCAAATACAAATTCGGGGCAAATTTGCCACTCAAAAAGTGTGAATATCGTATTTGCAACTTATTTTCATTAAGAGTCATATTTCACTTCGAAATACAAATTAGGGGCAAATTTGCCACACAAAAAGTGTGAAAATAGTATTTGCAATTTATTTTCCTTAAGAGTCATATTTCACATCCAAATACAAATTAGGGGCAAATTTGCCACTCAAAAAGTGTGAATATCGTATATGCAATTTATTTTCCTTAAGAGTCATATTTCACATCCAAATACAAATTAGGGGCAAATTTGCCACTTAAAAAGTGTAAATATCATATTTGCAATTTATTTTCCTTATGAGTCATATTTCACATCTAAATACAAATTAGGGGCGAATTTGCCACTCAAAAAGTGGGAATATCGTATTTGCAACATATTTTCATTAAGAGTCATATTTCACTTCGAAATACAAATTAGGGGCAAATTTGCCACTCAAAAAGTGTGAAAATGGTATTTGCAATTTATTTTCCTTAAGAGTCATATTTCACATCCAAATACAAATTCGGGGCAAATTTGCCACTCAAAAAGTGTGAATATCGTATTTGCAAGTTATTTTCTATAAGAGTCATATTTCACTTCGAAATACAAATTAGGGGCAAATTTGTCACTAAAAAAGTGTAAAAATGGTATTTGAAATTTATTTTCCAAAAGAGTCATATTTCACATCCAAATACAAATTAGGGGCAAATTTGCCATTAAAAAAGTGTGAATATCGTATTTGCAACTTATTTTCATTAAGAGTCATATTTCACTTCGAAATACAAGTTAGGGGCAAATTTGCCACACAAAAAGTGTGAAAATGGTATTTGCAATTTATTTTCCTTAAGAGTCATATTTCACATCCAAATACAAATTATGGGCAAATTTGCCACTCAAAAAGTGTGAATATCGTGTTTGCAATTTATTTTCCTTAAGAGTCATATTTCACTTCGAAATACAAATTAGGGGCAAATTTGTCACTCAAAAAGTGTGAAAATGGTATTTGCAATTTATTTTCCTTAATAATCATATTTCACATCCAAATACAAATTCGGGGCAAATTTGCCACTCAAAAAGTGTGAATATCGTATTTGCAACTTATTTTCATTAAGAGTCATATTTCACTTCGAAATACAAATTAGGGGCAAATTTGCCACTCAAAAAGTGTGAAAATAGTATTTGCAATTTATTTTCCTTAAGAGTCATATTTCACATCCAAATACAAATTAGGGGCAAATTTGCCACTCAAAAAGTGTGAATATCGTATATGCAATTTATTTTCCTTAAGAGTCATATTTCACATCCAAATACAAATTAGGGGCAAATTTGCCACTTAAAAAGTGTAAATATCATATTTGCAATTTATTTTCCTTAAGAGTAATATTTCACATCTAAATACAAATTAGGGGCGAATTTGCCACTCAAAAAGTGGGAATATCGTATTTGCAACATATTTCATTAAGAGTCATATTTCACTTCGAAATACAAATTAGGGGCAAATTTGCCACTCAAAAAGTGTGAAAATGGTATTTGCAATTTATTTTCCTTAAGAGTCATATTTCACATCCAAATACAAATTCGGGGCAAATTTGCCACTCAAAAAGTGTGAATATCGTATTTGCAACTTATTTTCATTAAGAGTCATATTTCACTTCGAAATACAAATTAGGGGCAAATTTGTCACTAAAAAAGTGTAAAAATGGTATTTGAAATTTATTTTCCAAAAGAGTCATATTTCACATCCAAATACAAATTAGGGGCAAATTTGCCATTAAAAAAGTGTGAATATCGTATTTGCAACTTATTTTCATTAAGAGTCATATTTCACTTTGAAATACAAGTTAGGGGCAAATTTGCCACACAAAAAGTGTGAAAATGGTATTTGCAATTTATTTTCCTTAAGAGTCATATTTCACATCCAAATACAATTTATGGGCAAATTTGCCACTCAAAAAGTGTGAATATCGTGTTTGCAATTTATTTTCCTTAAGAGTCATATTTCACTTCGAAATACAAATTAGGGGCAAATTTGTCACTCAAAAAGTGTGAAAATGGTATTTGCAATTTATTTTCCTTAATAGTCATATTTCACATCCAAATACAAATTCGGGGCAAATTTACCACTCAAAAAGTGTGAATATCGTATTTGCAACTTATTTTCATTAAGAGTCATATTTCACTTCGAAATACAAATTAGGGGCAAATTTGCCACTAAAAAAGTGTGAAAATAGTATTTGCAATTTATTTTCCTTAAGAGTCATATTTCACATCAAAATACAAATTAGGGGCAAATTTGCCACTCAAAAAGTGTGAATATCGTATATGCAATTTATTTTCCTTAAGAGTCATATTTCACATCCAAATAAAAATTAGGGGCAAATTTGCCACTTAAAAAGTGTAAATATCATATTTGCAATTTATTTTCCTTAAGAGTCATATTTCACATCTAAATACAAATTAGGGGCGAATTTGCCACTCAAAAAGTGGGAATATCGTATTTGCAACATATTTTCATTAAGAGTCATATTTCACTTCGAAATACAAATTAGGGGCAAATTTGCCACTCAAAAAGTGTGAAAATGGTATTTGCAATTTATTTTCCTTAAGAGTCATATTTCACATCCAAATACAAATTCGGGGCAAATTTGCCACTCAAAAAGTGTGAATATCGTATTTGCAAGTTATTTTCTATAAGAGTCATATTTCACTTCGAAATACAAATTAGGGGCAAATTTGTCACTAAAAAAGTGTAAAAATGGTATTTGAAATTTATTTTCCAAAAGAGTCATATTTCACATCCAAATACAAATTAGGGGCAAATTTGCCATTAAAAAAGTGTGAATATCGTATTTGCAACTTATTTTCATTAAGAGTCATATTTCACTTCGAAATACAAGTTAGGGGCAAATTTGCCACACAAAAAGTGTGAAAATGGTATTTGCAATTTATTTTCCTTAAGAGTCATATTTCACATCCAAATACAAATTATGGGCAAATTTGCCACTCAAAAAGTGTGAATATCGTGTTTGCAATTTATTTTCCTTAAGAGTCATATTTCACTTCGAAATACAAATTAGGGGCAAATTTGTCACTCAAAAAGTGTGAAAATGGTATTTGCAATTTATTTTCCTTAATAGTCATATTTCACATCCAAATACAAATTCGGGGCAAATTTGCCACTCAAAAAGTGTGAATATCGTATTTGCAACTTATTTTCATTAAGAGTCATATTTCACTTGGAAATACAAATTAGGGGCAAATTTGCCACTCAAAAAGTGTGAAAATAGTATTTACAATTTATTTTCCTTAAGAGTCATATTTCACATCCAAATACAAATTAGGGGCAAATTTGCCACTCAAAAAGTGTGAATATCGTATATGCAATTTATTTTCCTTAAGAGTCATATTTCACATCCAAATACAAATTAGGGGCAAATTTGCCACTTAAAAAGTGTAAATATCATATTTGCAATTTATTTTCCTTAAGAGTAATATTTCACATCTAAATACAAATTAGGGGCGAATTTGCCACTCAAAAAGTGGGAATATCGTATTTGCAACATATTTTCATTAAGAGTCATATTTCACTTCGAAATACAAATTAGGGGCAAATTTGCCACTCAAAAAGTGTGAAAATGGTATTTGCAATTTATTTTCCTTAAGAGTCATATTTCACATCCAAATACAAATTCGGGGCAAATTTGCCACTCAAAAAGTGTGAATATCGTATTTGCAACTTATTTTCATTAAGAGTCATATTTCACTTCGAAATACAAATTAGGGGCAAATTTGTCACTAAAAAAGTGTAAAAATGGTATTTGAAATTTATTTTCCAAAAGAGTCATATTTCACATCCAAATACAAATTAGGGGCAAATTTGCCATTAAAAAAGTGTGAATATCGTATTTGCAACTTATTTTCATTAAGAGTCATATTTCACTTCGAAATACAAGTTAGGGGCAAATTTGCCACACAAAAAGTGTGAAAATGGTATTTGCAATTTATTTTCCTTAAGAGTCATATTTCACATCCAAATACAAATTATGGGCAAATTTGCCACGCAAAAAGTGTGAATATCGTGTTTGCAATTTATTTTCCTTAAGAGTCATATTTCACTTCGAAATACAAATTAGGGGCAAATTTGTCACTCAAAAAGTGTGAAAATGGTATTTGCAATTTATTTTCCTTAATAGTCATATTTCACATCCAAATACAAATTCGGGGCAAATTTGCCACTCAAAAAGTGTGAATATCGTATTTGCAACTTATTTTCATTAAGAGTCATATTTCACTTCGAAATACAAATTAGGGGCAAATTTGTCACTCAAAAAGTGTGAAAATAGTATTTGCAATTTATTTTCCTTAAGAGTCATATTTCACATCCAAATAAAATTAGGGGCAAATTTGCCACTCAAAAAGTGTGAATATCGTATATGCAATTTATTTTCCTTAAGAGTCATATTTCACATCCAAATACAAATTAGGGGCAAATTTGCCACTTAAAAAGTGTAAATATCATATTTGCAATTTATTTTCCTTAAGAGTAATATTTCACATCTAAATACAAATTAGGGGCGAATTTGCCACTCAAAAAGTGGGAATATCGTATTTGCAACATATTTTCATTAAGAGTCATATTTCACTTCGAAATACAAATTAGGGGCAAATTTGCCACTCAAAAAGTGTGAAAATGGTATTTGCAATTTATTTTCCTTAAGAGTCATATTTCACATCCAAATACAAATTCGGGGCAAATTTGCCACTCAAAAAGTGTGAATATCGTATTTGCAACTTATTTTCATTAAGAGTCATATTTCACTTCGAAATACAAATTAGGGGCAAATTTGTCACTAAAAAAGTGTAAAAATGGTATTTGAAATTTATTTTCCAAAAGAGTCATATTTCACATCCAAATACAAATTAGGGGCAAATTTGCCATTAAAAAAGTGTGAATATCGTATTTGCAACTTATTTTCATTAAGAGTCATATTTCACTTCGAAATACAAGTTAGGGGCAAATTTGCCACACAAAAAGTGTGAAAATGGTATTTGCAATTTATTTTCTTTAAGAGTCATATTTCACATCCAAATACAAATTAGTGGCAAATTTGCCATTCAAAAAGTGTGAATATCGTATTTGCAATTCATTTTCATTAAGAGTCATATTTCACATCCAAATACAAATTAGGGTCGAATTTGCCTCTCAAAAAGTGTGAATATTGTATTTGCAACTTATTTTCATTAAGAGTACGTCATATTTCAGTTCGCAATACAAATTAGGGGCAAATTTGCCACTCAAAAAGTGTGAATATCGTATTTGCAACTTATTTTCCTTAACAGTCATATTTCACTTCGAAATACAAATTAGGGGCATTTTTGCCACTCAAAAAGTGTGAATATCGTATTTGCAATTTATTTTCGTTAAGAGTCATATTTCACATCCAAATACAAATTAGGGGCAAATTTGCCACTAAAAATTGTGAATATCGTATTTGTGATTTATTTTCCTTAAGAGTCATATTTTACATCCAAATACAAATTATGGGCAAATTTACCATTAAAAAGTGTGAATATCGTATTTGCAATTTATTTTCCTTAAGAGTCATATTTCACATCAAAATACAAATTAGGGCGAATTTGCCATTCAAAAAGTGTGAATATCGTATTTGCAAGTTATTTTCCTTAAGAGTTATATTTCACTTCGAAATACAAATTAGAGGCAAATTTGCTACTCAAAAAGTGTGAAAATAGTATTTGCAATTTATTTTCCTTAAGAGTCATATTTCACATCCAAATACAAATTAAGGGCAAATTTACCACTTAAAAAGTGTGAATATCGTATTTGCAACTTATTTTCATTAAGAGTCATATTTCACTTCGAAATACAAATTAGGGGCAAATTTGCCACTCAAAAAGTGTGAAAATAGTATTTGCAATTTATTTTCCTTAAGAGTCATATTTCACATCCAAATACAAATTAGGGGCAAATTTGCCACTCAAAAAGTGCGAAAATAGTGTTTGCAATTTATTTTCCTTAGGAGTCATATTTCACTTCGAAATACAAATTAGGGGTAAATTTGCCACCCAAAAAGTGTGAATATCGTGTTTACAATTTATTTTCCATAAGAGTCATATTTCACATCCAAATTCAAATTAGGGCAAATTTGCCACTAAAAAGTGCGAATATCGTATTTGCAATTTATTTTCCTTAAGAGTCATATTTCACATCCAAATACAAATTAAGGCGAATTTGCCACTCAAAAAGTGTGAATATCGTATTTGCAAATTATTTTCCTTAAGAGTCATATTTCACTTCGAAATACAAATTAGGGGCAAATTTGCCACTCAAAAAGTGTGAAAATAGTATTTGCAATTTATTTTCCTTAAGAGTCATATTTCACATCCAAATACAAATTAGGGGCAAATTTGCCACTTAAAAGTGTGAATATCATATTTGCAATTTATTTTCCTTAAGAGTCATATTTCGCATTCAAATACAAATTAGGGGCGAATTTGTCAGTCAAAAAGTGTGAATATCGTATTTGCAATTTATTTTCCTTAAGAGTCATATTTCACTTAGAAATACAAATTAGGGGCGAATTTGCCACTCAAAAAGTGTGAATATCGTATTTGCAATTTATTTTCTTTAAGAGTCATATTTCACATCCAAATACAAATTAGGGGCAAATTTACCATTCAAAAAGTGTGAATATCGTATTTGCAATTTATTTTCCTTAAGAGTCATATTTCACATCAAAATACAAATTAGGGTCAAATTTGCCACTCAAAAAGTGTGAATATCGTATTTGCAACGTATTTTCCTTAAGAGTCATATTTTACTTCGAAATACAAATTAGGGGCAAATTTGCCACTCAAAAAGTGTAAATATCGTATTTGCAATTTATTTTCCTTAAGAGTCATATTTCACATCCAAATACAGATTAGGGCGAATTTGCCACTCAAAAAGTGTGAATATAGTATTTGCATTTTATTTCCTTAAGAGTCATATTTCACTTAGAAATACAAATTAGGGGCAAATTTGCCACTCAAAAAGTGTGAATATCGTACTTGCAATTTATTTTCGTTAAGAGTCATATTTCACATCCAAATACAAATTAGGGGCAATTTTGCCACTAAAAATTGTGAATATCGTATTTGCAATTTATTTTCCCTAAGAGTCATATTTCACATCCAAATACAAATTCGGGGCAAATTTGCAACTCAAAAAGTGTGAATATCGTATATGCAATTTATTTTCCTTAAGAGTCATATTTCACATCCAAATACAAATTACGGGCAAATTTGCCACTTAAAAAGTGTAAATATCATATTTGCAATTTATTTTCCTTAAGAGTCATATTTCACATCTAAATACAAATTAGGGGCGAATTTGCCACTCAAAAACTGGGAATATCGTATTTGCAACTTATTTTCATTAAGAGTCATATTTCACTTCGAAATACAAATTAGGGGCAAATTTGCCACTCAAAAAGTGTTAAAATTGTATTTGCAATTTATTTTCCTTAAGAGTCATATTTCACATCCAAATACAAATTCGGGGCAAATTTGCCACTCAAAAAGTGTGAATATCGTATTTGCAAGTTATTTTCCATAAGAGTCATATTTCACTTCGAAATACAAATTAGGGGCAAATTTGTCACTAAAAAAGTGTAAAAATGGTATTTGGAATTTATTTTCCATAAGAGTCATATTTCATATCCAAATACAAATTAGGGGCAAATTTGCCATTCAAAAAGTGTGAATATCGTATTTGCAACTTATTTTCATTAAGAGACATATTTCACTTCGAAATACAAGTTAGGGGCAAATTTGCCACACAAAAAGTGTGAAAATGGTATTTGCAATTTATTTTCCTTAAGAGTCATATTTCACATCCAAATACAAATTATGGGCAAATTTGCCACTCAAAAAGTGTGAATATCGTGTTTGCAATTTATTTTCCTTAAGAGTCATATTTCACTTCGAAATACAAATTAGGGGCAAATTTGCCATTTAAAAAGTGTGAATATCATATTTGCAATTTATTTTCCTTAAGAGTCATATTTCATATCCAAATACAAATTAGGGGCAAATTTGCCATTCAAAAAGTGTGAATATCGTATTTGCAACTTATTTTCATTAAGAGTCATATTTCACTTCGAAATACAAATTAGGGGCAAATTTGCCACTCAAAAAGTGTGAAAATAGTATTTGCAATTTATTTTCCTTAAGAGTCATATTTCACATCCAAATAAAATTAGGGGCAAATTTGCCACTCAAAAAGTGTGAATATCGTATATGCAATTTATTTTCCTTAAGAGTCATATTTCACATCCAAATACAAATTAGGGGCAAATTTGCCACTTAAAAAGTGTAAATATCATATTTGCAATTTATTTTCCTTAAGAGTAATATTTCACATCTAAATACAAATTAGGGGCGAATTTGCCACTCAAAAAGTGGGAATATCGTATTTGCAACATATTTTCATTAAGAGTCATATTTCACTTCGAAATACAAATTAGGGGCAAATTTGCCACTCAAAAAGTGTGAAAATGGTATTTGCAATTTATTTTCCTTAAGAGTCATATTTCACATCCAAATACAAATTCGGGGCAAATTTGCCACTCAAAAAGTGTGAATATCGTATTTGCAACTTATTTTCATTAAGAGTCATATTTCACTTCGAAATACAAATTAGGGGCAAATTTGTCACTAAAAAAGTGTAAAAATGGTATTTGAAATTTATTTTCCAAAAGAGTCATATTTCACATCCAAATACAAATTAGGGGCAAATTTGCCATTAAAAAAGTGTGAATATCGTATTTGCAACTTATTTTCATTAAGAGTCATATTTCACTTCGAAATACAAGTTAGGGGCAAATTTGCCACACAAAAAGTGTGAAAATGGTATTTGCAATTTATTTTCTTTAAGAGTCATATTTCACATCCAAATACAAATTAGTGGCAAATTTGCCATTCAAAAAGTGTGAATATCGTATTTGCAATTCATTTTCATTAAGAGTCATATTTCACATCCAAATACAAATTAGGGTCGAATTTGCCTCTCAAAAAGTGTGAATATTGTATTTGCAACTTATTTTCATTAAGAGTACGTCATATTTCAGTTCGCAATACAAATTAGGGGCAAATTTGCCACTCAAAAAGTGTGAATATCGTATTTGCAACTTATTTTCCTTAACAGTCATATTTCACTTCGAAATACAAATTAGGGGCATTTTTGCCACTCAAAAAGTGTGAATATCGTATTTGCAATTTATTTTCGTTAAGAGTCATATTTCACATCCAAATACAAATTAGGGGCAAATTTGCCACTAAAAATTGTGAATATCGTATTTGTGATTTATTTTCCTTAAGAGTCATATTTTACATCCAAATACAAATTATGGGCAAATTTACCATTAAAAAGTGTGAATATCGTATTTGCAATTTATTTTCCTTAAGAGTCATATTTCACATCAAAATACAAATTAGGGCGAATTTGCCATTCAAAAAGTGTGAATATCGTATTTGCAAGTTATTTTCCTTAAGAGTTATATTTCACTTCGAAATACAAATTAGAGGCAAATTTGCTACTCAAAAAGTGTGAAAATAGTATTTGCAATTTATTTTCCTTAAGAGTCATATTTCACATCCAAATACAAATTAAGGGCAAATTTACCACTTAAAAAGTGTGAATATCGTATTTGCAACTTATTTTCATTAAGAGTCATATTTCACTTCGAAATACAAATTAGGGGCAAATTTGCCACTCAAAAAGTGTGAAAATAGTATTTGCAATTTATTTTCCTTAAGAGTCATATTTCACATCCAAATACAAATTAGGGGCAAATTTGCCACTCAAAAAGTGCGAAAATAGTGTTTGCAATTTATTTTCCTTAGGAGTCATATTTCACTTCGAAATACAAATTAGGGGTAAATTTGCCACCCAAAAAGTGTGAATATCGTGTTTACAATTTATTTTCCATAAGAGTCATATTTCACATCCAAATTCAAATTAGGGCAAATTTGCCACTAAAAAGTGCGAATATCGTATTTGCAATTTATTTTCCTTAAGAGTCATATTTCACATCCAAATACAAATTAAGGCGAATTTGCCACTCAAAAAGTGTGAATATCGTATTTGCAAATTATTTTCCTTAAGAGTCATATTTCACTTCGAAATACAAATTAGGGGCAAATTTGCCACTCAAAAAGTGTGAAAATAGTATTTGCAATTTATTTTCCTTAAGAGTCATATTTCACATCCAAATACAAATTAGGGGCAAATTTGCCACTTAAAAGTGTGAATATCATATTTGCAATTTATTTTCCTTAAGAGTCATATTTCGCATTCAAATACAAATTAGGGGCGAATTTGTCAGTCAAAAAGTGTGAATATCGTATTTGCAATTTATTTTCCTTAAGAGTCATATTTCACTTAGAAATACAAATTAGGGGCGAATTTGCCACTCAAAAAGTGTGAATATCGTATTTGCAATTTATTTTCTTTAAGAGTCATATTTCACATCCAAATACAAATTAGGGGCAAATTTACCATTCAAAAAGTGTGAATATCGTATTTGCAATTTATTTTCCTTAAGAGTCATATTTCACATCAAAATACAAATTAGGGTCAAATTTGCCACTCAAAAAGTGTGAATATCGTATTTGCAACGTATTTTCCTTAAGAGTCATATTTTACTTCGAAATACAAATTAGGGGCAAATTTGCCACTCAAAAAGTGTAAATATCGTATTTGCAATTTATTTTCCTTAAGAGTCATATTTCACATCCAAATACAGATTAGGGCGAATTTGCCACTCAAAAAGTGTGAATATAGTATTTGCATTTTATTTCCTTAAGAGTCATATTTCACTTAGAAATACAAATTAGGGGCAAATTTGCCACTCAAAAAGTGTGAATATCGTACTTGCAATTTATTTTCGTTAAGAGTCATATTTCACATCCAAATACAAATTAGGGGCAATTTTGCCACTAAAAATTGTGAATATCGTATTTGCAATTTATTTTCCCTAAGAGTCATATTTCACATCCAAATACAAATTCGGGGCAAATTTGCAACTCAAAAAGTGTGAATATCGTATATGCAATTTATTTTCCTTAAGAGTCATATTTCACATCCAAATACAAATTACGGGCAAATTTGCCACTTAAAAAGTGTAAATATCATATTTGCAATTTATTTTCCTTAAGAGTCATATTTCACATCTAAATACAAATTAGGGGCGAATTTGCCACTCAAAAACTGGGAATATCGTATTTGCAACTTATTTTCATTAAGAGTCATATTTCACTTCGAAATACAAATTAGGGGCAAATTTGCCACTCAAAAAGTGTTAAAATTGTATTTGCAATTTATTTTCCTTAAGAGTCATATTTCACATCCAAATACAAATTCGGGGCAAATTTGCCACTCAAAAAGTGTGAATATCGTATTTGCAAGTTATTTTCCATAAGAGTCATATTTCACTTCGAAATACAAATTAGGGGCAAATTTGTCACTAAAAAAGTGTAAAAATGGTATTTGGAATTTATTTTCCATAAGAGTCATATTTCATATCCAAATACAAATTAGGGGCAAATTTGCCATTCAAAAAGTGTGAATATCGTATTTGCAACTTATTTTCATTAAGAGACATATTTCACTTCGAAATACAAGTTAGGGGCAAATTTGCCACACAAAAAGTGTGAAAATGGTATTTGCAATTTATTTTCCTTAAGAGTCATATTTCACATCCAAATACAAATTATGGGCAAATTTGCCACTCAAAAAGTGTGAATATCGTGTTTGCAATTTATTTTCCTTAAGAGTCATATTTCACTTCGAAATACAAATTAGGGGCAAATTTGTCACTCAAAAAGTGTGAAAATGGTATTTGCAATTTATTTTCCTTAATAGTCATATTTCACATCCAAATACAAATTCGGGGCAAATTTGCCACTCAAAAAATGTGAATATCGTATTTGCAAGTTATTTTCCATAAGATTCATATATCAATTCGAAATACAAATTAGGGGCAAATTTGCCACTAAAAAAGTGTAAAAATGGTATTTGGAATTTATTTTCTATAAGAGTCATATTTCACATCCAAATACAAATTAGGGGCAAATTTGCCATTAAAAAAGTGTGAATATTGTATTTGCAACTTATTTTCATTAAGAGTCATATTTCACTTTGAAATACAAGTTAGGGGCAAATTTGCCAAACAAAAAGTGTGAAAATGGTATTTGCAATTTATTTTCCTTAAGACTCATATTTCACATCCAAATACAAATTATGGGCAAATTTGCCACTCAAAAAGTGTGAATATCGTGTTTGCAATTTATTTTTCTTAAGGGTCATATTTCACTTCGAAATACAAATTAGGGGCAAATTTGTCACTCAAAAAGTGTGAAAATGGTATTTGCAATTTATTTTCCTTAATAGTCATATTTCACATCCAAATACAAATTCGGGGCAAATTTGCCACTCAAAAAGTGTGAATATCGTATTTGCAACTTATTTTCATTAAGAGTCATATTTCACTTCGAAATACAAATTAGGGGCAAATTTGCCACTCAAAAAGTGTGAAAATAGTATTTGCAATTTATTTTCCTTAAGAGTCATATTTCACATCCAAATACAAATTAGGGGCAAATTTGCCACTCAAAAAGTGTGAAAATAGTGTTTGCAATTTATTTTCCTTAGGAGTCATATTTCACTTCGAAATACAAATTAGGGGTAAATTTGCCACTCAAAAAGTGTGAATTTCGTGTTTACAATTTATTTTCCTTAAGAGTCATATTTCACATCCAAATTCAAATTAGGGCAAATTTGCCACTAAAAAGTGCGAATATCGTATTTGCAATTTATTTTCCTTAAGAGTCATATTTCACATCCAAATACAAATTAGGGCGAATTTGCCACTCAAAAAGTGTGAATATCGTATTTGCAAGTTATTTTCCTTAAGAGTCATATTTCACTTCGAAATACAAATTAGGGGCAAATTTGCCACTCAAAAAGTGTGAAAATAGTATTTGCAATTTATTTTCCTTAAGAGTCATATTTCACATCCAAATACAAATTAGGGGCAAATTTGCCATTTAAAAAGTGTGAATATCATATTTGCAATTTATTTTCCTTAAGAGTCATATTTCGCATTCAAATACAAATTAGGGGCGAATTTGTCAGTCAAAAAGTGTGAATATCGTATTTGCAATTTATTTTCCTTAAGAGTCATATTTCACTTAGAAATACAAATTAGGGGCGAATTTGCCACTCAAAAAGTGTGAATATCGTATTTACAATTTATTTTCTTTAAGAGTCATATTTCACATCCAAATACAAATTAGGGGCAAATTTACCATTCAAAAAGTGTGAATATCGTATTTGCAATTTATTTTCCTTAAGAGTCATATTTCACATCAAAATACAAATTAGGGTCAAATTTGCCACTCAAAAAGTGTGAATATCGTATTTGCAACGTATTTTCCTTAAGAGTCATATTTTACTTCGAAATACAAATTAGGGGCAAATTTGCCACTCAAAAAGTGTAAATATCGTATTTGCAATTTATTTTCCTTAAGAGTCATATTTCACATCCAAATACAGATTAGGGCGAATTTGCCACTCAAAAAGTGTGAATATAGTATTTGCATTTTATTTCCTTAAGAGTCATATTTCACTTAGAAATACAAATTAGGGGCAAATTTGCCACTCAAAAAGTGTGAATATCGTACTTGCAATTTATTTTCGTTAAGAGTCATATTTCACATCCAAATACAAATTAGGGGCAATTTTGCCACTAAAAATTGTGAATATCGTATTTGCAATTTATTTTCCCTAAGAGTCATATTTCACATCCAAATACAAATTCGGGGCAAATTTGCAACTCAAAAAGTGTGAATATAGTATATGCAATTTATTTTCCTTAAGAGTCATATTTCACATCCAAATACAAATTACGGGCAAATTTGCCACTTAAAAAGTGTAAATATCATATTTGCAATTTATTTTCCTTAAGAGTCATATTTCACATCTAAATACAAATTAGGGGCGAATTTGCCACTCAAAAACTGGGAATATCGTATTTGCAACTTATTTTCATTAAGAGTCATATTTCACTTCGAAATACAAATTAGGGGCAAATTTGCCACTCAAAAAGTGTTAAAATTGTATTTGCAATTTATTTTCCTTAAGAGTCATATTTCACATCCAAATACAAATTCGGGGCAAATTTGCCACTCAAAAAGTGTGAATATCGTATTTACAAGTTATTTTCCATAAGAGTCATATTTCACTTCGAAATACAAATTAGGGGCAAATTTGTCACTAAAAAAGTGTAAAAATGGTATTTGGAATTTATTTTCCATAAGAGTCATATTTCATATCCAAATACAAATTAGGGGCAAATTTGCCATTCAAAAAGTGTGAATATCGTATTTGCAACTTATTTTCATTAAGAGACATATTTCACTTCGAAATACAAGTTAGGGGCAAATTTGCCACACAAAAAGTGTGAAAATGGTATTTGCAATTTATTTTCCTTAAGAGTCATATTTCACATCCAAATACAAATTATGGGCAAATTTGCCACTCAAAAAGTGTGAATATCGTGTTTGCAATTTATTTTCCTTAAGAGTCATATTTCACTTCGAAATACAAATTAGGGGCAAATTTGTCACTCAAAAAGTGTGAAAATGGTATTTGCAATTTATTTTCCTTAATAGTCATATTTCACATCCAAATACAAATTCGGGGAAAATTTGCCACTCAAAAAATGTGAATATCGTATTTGCAAGTTATTTTCCATAAGATTCATATATCAATTCGAAATACAAATTAGGGGCAAATTTGCCACTAAAAAAGTGTAAAAATGGTATTTGGAATTTATTTTCTATAAGAGTCATATTTCACATCCAAATACAAATTAGGGGCAAATTTGCCATTAAAAAAGTGTGAATATTGTATTTGCAACTTATTTTCATTAAGAGTCATATTTCACTTTGAAATACAAGTTAGGGGCAAATTTGCCAAACAAAAAGTGTGAAAATGGTATTTGCAATTTATTTTCCTTAAGACTCATATTTCACATCCAAATACAAATTATGGGCAAATTTGCCACTCAAAAAGTGTGAATATCGTGTTTGCAATTTATTTTTCTTAAGGGTCATATTTCACTTCGAAATACAAATTAGGGGCAAATTTGTCACTCAAAAAGTGTGAAAATGGTATTTGCAATTTATTTTCCTTAATAGTCATATTTCACATCCAAATACAAATTCGGGGCAAATTTGCCACTCAAAAAGTGTGAATATCGTATTTGCAACTTATTTTCATTAAGAGTCATATTTCACTTCGAAATACAAATTAGGGGCAAATTTGCCACTCAAAAAGTGTGAAAATAGTATTTGCAATTTATTTTCCTTAAGAGTCATATTTCACATCCAAATACAAATTAGGGGCAAATTTGCCACTCAAAAAGTGTGAAAATAGTGTTTGCAATTTATTTTCCTTAGGAGTCATATTTCACTTCGAAATACAAATTAGGGGTAAATTTGCCACTCAAAAAGTGTGAATTTCGTGTTTACAAATTATTTTCCTTAAGAGTCATATTTCACATCCAAATTCAAATTAGGGCAAATTTGCCACTAAAAAGTGCGAATATCGTATTTGCAATTTATTTTCCTTAAGAGTCATATTTCACATCCAAATACAAATTAGGGCGAATTTGCCACTCAAAAAGTGTGAATATCGTATTTGCAAGTTATTTTCCTTAAGAGTCATATTTCACTTCGAAATACAAATTAGGGGCAAATTTGCCACTCAAAAAGTGTGAAAATAGTATTTGCAATTTATTTTCCTTAAGAGTCATATTTCACATCCAAATACAAATTAGGGGCAAATTTGCCATTTAAAAAGTGTGAATATCATATTTGCAATTTATTTTCCTTAAGAGTCATATTTCGCATTCAAATACAAATTAGGGGCGAATTTGTCAGTCAAAAAGTGTGAATATCGTATTTGCAATTTATTTTCCTTAAGAGTCATATTTCACTTAGAAATACAAATTAGGGGCGAATTTGCCACTCAAAAAGTGTGAATATCGTATTTACAATTTATTTTCTTTAAGAGTCATATTTCACATCCAAATACAAATTAGGGGCAAATTTACCATTCAAAAAGTGTGAATATCGTATTTGCAATTTATTTTCCTTAAGAGTCATATTTCACATCAAAATACAAATTAGGGTCAAATTTGCCACTCAAAAAGTGTGAATATCGTATTTGCAACGTATTTTCCTTAAGAGTCATATTTTACTTCGAAATACAAATTAGGGGCAAATTTGCCACTCAAAAAGTGTAAATATCGTATTTGCAATTTATTTTCCTTAAGAGTCATATTTCACATCCAAATACAGATTAGGGCGAATTTGCCACTCAAAAAGTGTGAATATAGTATTTGCATTTTATTTCCTTAAGAGTCATATTTCACTTAGAAATACAAATTAGGGGCAAATTTGCCACTCAAAAAGTGTGAATATCGTACTTGCAATTTATTTTCGTTAAGAGTCATATTTCACATCCAAATACAAATTAGGGGCAATTTTGCCACTAAAAATTGTGAATATCGTATTTGCAATTTATTTTCCCTAAGAGTCATATTTCACATCCAAATACAAATTCGGGGCAAATTTGCAACTCAAAAAGTGTGAATATAGTATATGCAATTTATTTTCCTTAAGAGTCATATTTCACATCCAAATACAAATTACGGGCAAATTTGCCACTTAAAAAGTGTAAATATCATATTTGCAATTTATTTTCCTTAAGAGTCATATTTCACATCTAAATACAAATTAGGGGCGAATTTGCCACTCAAAAACTGGGAATATCGTATTTGCAACTTATTTTCATTAAGAGTCATATTTCACTTCGAAATACAAATTAGGGGCAAATTTGCCACTCAAAAAGTGTTAAAATTGTATTTGCAATTTATTTTCCTTAAGAGTCATATTTCACATCCAAATACAAATTCGGGGCAAATTTGCCACTCAAAAAGTGTGAATATCGTATTTACAAGTTATTTTCCATAAGAGTCATATTTCACTTCGAAATACAAATTAGGGGCAAATTTGTCACTAAAAAAGTGTAAAAATGGTATTTGGAATTTATTTTCCATAAGAGTCATATTTCATATCCAAATACAAATTAGGGGCAAATTTGCCATTCAAAAAGTGTGAATATCGTATTTGCAACTTATTTTCATTAAGAGACATATTTCACTTCGAAATACAAGTTAGGGGCAAATTTGCCACACAAAAAGTGTGAAAATGGTATTTGCAATTTATTTTCCTTAAGAGTCATATTTCACATCCAAATACAAATTATGGGCAAATTTGCCACTCAAAAAGTGTGAATATCGTGTTTGCAATTTATTTTCCTTAAGAGTCATATTTCACTTCGAAATACAAATTAGGGGCAAATTTGTCACTCAAAAAGTGTGAAAATGGTATTTGCAATTTATTTTCCTTAATAGTCATATTTCACATCCAAATACAAATTCGGGGAAAATTTGCCACTCAAAAAATGTGAATATCGTATTTGCAAGTTATTTTCCATAAGATTCATATATCAATTCGAAATACAAATTAGGGGCAAATTTGCCACTAAAAAAGTGTAAAAATGGTATTTGGAATTTATTTTCTATAAGAGTCATATTTCACATCCAAATACAAATTAGGGGCAAATTTGCCATTAAAAAAGTGTGAATATTGTATTTGCAACTTATTTTCATTAAGAGTCATATTTCACTTTGAAATACAAGTTAGGGGCAAATTTGCCAAACAAAAAGTGTGAAAATGGTATTTGCAATTTATTTTCCTTAAGACTCATATTTCACATCCAAATACAAATTATGGGCAAATTTGCCACTCAAAAAGTGTGAATATCGTGTTTGCAATTTATTTTTCTTAAGGGTCATATTTCACTTCGAAATACAAATTAGGGGCAAATTTGTCACTCAAAAAGTGTGAAAATGGTATTTGCAATTTATTTTCCTTAATAGTCATATTTCACATCCAAATACAAATTCGGGGCAAATTTGCCACTCAAAAAGTGTGAATATCGTATTTGCAACTTATTTTCATTAAGAGTCATATTTCACTTCGAAATACAAATTAGGGGCAAATTTGCCACTCAAAAAGTGTGAAAATAGTATTTGCAATTTATTTTCCTTAAGAGTCATATTTCACATCCAAATACAAATTAGGGGCAAATTTGCCACTCAAAAAGTGTGAAAATAGTGTTTGCAATTTATTTTCCTTAGGAGTCATATTTCACTTCGAAATACAAATTAGGGGTAAATTTGCCACTCAAAAAGTGTGAATTTCGTGTTTACAATTTATTTTCCTTAAGAGTCATATTTCACATCCAAATTCAAATTAGGGCAAATTTGCCACTAAAAAGTGCGAATATCGTATTTGCAATTTATTTTCCTTAAGAGTCATATTTCACATCCAAATACAAATTAGGGCGAATTTGCCACTCAAAAAGTGTGAATATCGTATTTGCAAGTTATTTTCCTTAAGAGTCATATTTCACTTCGAAATACAAATTAGGGGCAAATTTGCCACTCAAAAAGTGTGAAAATAGTATTTGCAATTTATTTTCCTTAAGAGTCATATTTCACATCCAAATACAAATTAGGGGCAAATTTGCCATTTAAAAAGTGTGAATATCATATTTGCAATTTATTTTCCTTAAGAGTCATATTTCGCATTCAAATACAAATTAGGGGCGAATTTGTCAGTCAAAAAGTGTGAATATCGTATTTGCAATTTATTTTCCTTAAGAGTCATATTTCACTTAGAAATACAAATTAGGGGCGAATTTGCCACTCAAAAAGTGTGAATATCGTATTTACAATTTATTTTCTTTAAGAGTCATATTTCACATCCAAATACAAATTAGGGGCAAATTTACCATTCAAAAAGTGTGAATATCGTATTTGCAATTTATTTTCCTTAAGAGTCATATTTCACATCAAAATACAAATTAGGGTCAAATTTGCCACTCAAAAAGTGTGAATATCGTATTTGCAACGTATTTTCCTTAAGAGTCATATTTTACTTCGAAATACAAATTAGGGGCAAATTTGCCACTCAAAAAGTGTAAATATCGTATTTGCAATTTATTTTCCTTAAGAGTCATATTTCACATCCAAATACAGATTAGGGCGAATTTGCCACTCAAAAAGTGTGAATATAGTATTTGCATTTTATTTCCTTAAGAGTCATATTTCACTTAGAAATACAAATTAGGGGCAAATTTGCCACTCAAAAAGTGTGAATATCGTACTTGCAATTTATTTTCGTTAAGAGTCATATTTCACATCCAAATACAAATTAGGGGCAATTTTGCCACTAAAAATTGTGAATATCGTATTTGCAATTTATTTTCCCTAAGAGTCATATTTCACATCCAAATACAAATTCGGGGCAAATTTGCAACTCAAAAAGTGTGAATATAGTATATGCAATTTATTTTCCTTAAGAGTCATATTTCACATCCAAATACAAATTACGGGCAAATTTGCCACTTAAAAAGTGTAAATATCATATTTGCAATTTATTTTCCTTAAGAGTCATATTTCACATCTAAATACAAATTAGGGGCGAATTTGCCACTCAAAAACTGGGAATATCGTATTTGCAACTTATTTTCATTAAGAGTCATATTTCACTTCGAAATACAAATTAGGGGCAAATTTGCCACTCAAAAAGTGTTAAAATTGTATTTGCAATTTATTTTCCTTAAGAGTCATATTTCACATCCAAATACAAATTCGGGGCAAATTTGCCACTCAAAAAGTGTGAATATCGTATTTGCAAGTTATTTTCCATAAGAGTCATATTTCACTTCGAAATACAAATTAGGGGCAAATTTGTCACTAAAAAAGTGTAAAAATGGTATTTGGAATTTATTTTCCATAAGAGTCATATTTCATATCCAAATACAAATTAGGGGCAAATTTGCCATTCAAAAAGTGTGAATATCGTATTTGCAACTTATTTTCATTAAGAGACATATTTCACTTCGAAATACAAGTTAGGGGCAAATTTGCCACACAAAAAGTGTGAAAATGGTATTTGCAATTTATTTTCCTTAAGAGTCATATTTCACATCCAAATACAAATTATGGGCAAATTTGCCACTCAAAAAGTGTGAATATCGTGTTTGCAATTTATTTTCCTTAAGAGTCATATTTCACTTCGAAATACAAATTAGGGGCAAATTTGTCACTCAAAAAGTGTGAAAATGGTATTTGCAATTTATTTTCCTTAATAGTCATATTTCACATCCAAATACAAATTCGGGGCAAATTTGCCACTCAAAAAATGTGAATATCGTATTTGCAAGTTATTTTCCATAAGATTCATATATCAATTCGAAATACAAATTAGGGGCAAATTTGCCACTAAAAAAGTGTAAAAATGGTATTTGGAATTTATTTTCCATAAGAGTCATATTTCACATCCAAATACAAATTAGGGGCAAATTTGCCATTAAAAAAGTGTGAATATTGTATTTGCAACTTATTTTCATTAAGAGTCATATTTCACTTTGAAATACAAGTTAGGGGCAAATTTGCCAAACAAAAAGTGTGAAAATGGTATTTGCAATTTATTTTCCTTAAGACTCATATTTCACATCCAAATACAAATTATGGGCAAATTTGCCACTCAAAAAGTGTGAATATCGTGTTTGCAATTTATTTTTCTTAAGGGTCTTATTTCACTTCGAAATACAAATTAGGGGCAAATTTGTCACTCAAAAAGTGTGAAAATGGTATTTGCAATTTATTTTCCTTAATAGTCATATTTCACATCCAAATACAAATTCGGGGCAAATTTGCCACTCAAAAAGTGTGAATATCGTATTTGCAACTTATTTTCATTAAGAGTCATATTTCACTTCGAAATACAAATTAGGGGCAAATTTGCCACTCAAAAAGTGTGAAAATAGTATTTGCAATTTATTTTCCTTAAGAGTCATATTTCACATCCAAATACAAATTAGGGGCAAATTTGCCACTCAAAAAGTGTGAAAATAGTGTTTGCAATTTATTTTCCTTAGGAGTCATATTTCACTTCGAAATACAAATTAGGGGTAAATTTGCCACTCAAAAAGTGTGAATTTCGTGTTTACAATTTATTTTCCTTAAGAGTCATATTTCACATCCAAATTCAAATTAGGGCAAATTTGCCACTAAAAAGTGCGAATATCGTATTTGCAATTTATTTTCCTTAAGAGTCATATTTCACATCCAAATACAAATTAGGGCGAATTTGCCACTCAAAAAGTGTGAATATCGTATTTGCAAGTTATTTTCCTTAAGAGTCATATTTCACTTCGAAATACAAATTAGGGGCAAATTTGCCACTCAAAAAGTGTGAAAATAGTATTTGCAATTTATTTTCCTTAAGAGTCATATTTCACATCCAAATACAAATTAGGGGCAAATTTGCCATTTAAAAAGTGTGAATATCATATTTGCAATTTATTTTCCTTAAGAGTCATATTTCACATTCAAATACAAATTAGGGGCGAATTTGTCAGTCAAAAAGTGTGAATATCGTATTTGCAATTTATTTTCTTTAAGAGTCATATTTCACTTAGAAATACAAATTAGGGGCGAATTTGACACTCAAAAAGTGTGAATATCGTATTTGCAATTTATTTTCTTTAAGAGTCATATTTCACATCCAAATACAAATTAGGGGCAAATTTGCCATTCAAAAAGTGTGAATATCATATTTGCAATTCATTTTCCTTAAGAGTCATATTTCACATCCAGTTACAAATTAGGGGCGAATTTGCCTCTCAAAAAGTGTGAATATTGTATTTGCAACTTATTTTCATTAAGAGTACATCATATTTCAGTTCGCAATACAAATTAGGGGCAAATTTGCCACTCAAAAAGTGTGAATATCGTATTTGCAACTTATTTTCCTTAAGAGTCATATTTCACTTCGAAATACAAATTAGGGGCAAATTTGCCACTCAAAAAGTGTGAATATCGTATTTGCAATTTATTTTCGTTAGGAGTCATATTTCACATCCAAATACAAATTAGGGGCAAATTTGCCACTAAAAATTGTGAATATCGTATTTGCGATTTATTTTCCTTAAGAGTCATATTTTACATCCAAATACAAATTAGGGGCAAATTTGCCACTAAAAAGTGTGAATATCGTATTTGCAATTTATTTTCCTTAAGAGTCATATTTCACATCCAAATACAAATTAGGGCGAATTTGCCATTCAAAAAGTGTGAATATCGTATTTGCAAGTTATTTTCCTTAAGAGTCATATTTCACTTCGAAATACAAATTAGAGGCAAATTTGCTACTCAAAAAGTGTGAAAATAGTATTTGCAATTTATTTTCCTTAAGAGTCATATTTCACATCCAAATACAAATTAGGGGCAAATTTGCCACTTAAAAAGTGTGAATATCATATTTGCAAATTATTTTCTTTAAGAGTCATATTTCACATTCAAATACAAATTAGGGGCGAATTTTTCAGTCAAAAAGTGTGAATCTCGTATTTGTAATTTATTTTCCTTAAGAGTCATATTTCACTTAGAAATACAAATTAGGGGCGAATTTGCCACTCAAAAAGTGGGAATATCGTATTTGCAACTTATTTTCATTAAGAGTCATATTTCACTTCGAAATACAAATTAGGGGCAAATTTGCCACTCAAAAAGTGTGAATATGGTATTTGCAATTTATTTTCCTTAAGAGTCATATTTCACATCCACATACAAATTCGGAGCAAATTTGCCACTCAAAAAAAGTGAATATCGTATTTGCAAGTTATTTTCCATAAGAGTCATATTTCACTTAGAAATACAAGTTAGGGGCAAATTTGTCACTAAAAAAGTGTAAAAATGGTATTTGGAATTTATTTTCCATAAGAGTCATATTTCACATCCAAATACAAATTAGGGGCAAATTTGCCATTAAAAAAGTGTGAATATCGTATTTGCAACTTATTTTCATTAAGAGTCATATTTCACTTCGAAATACAAGTTAGGGGCAAATTTGTCACACAAAAAGTGTGAAAATGGTATTTGCAATTTATTTTCCTTAAGAGTCATATTTCACATCCAAATACAAATTATGGGCAAATTTGCCACTCAAAAAGTGTGAATATCGTGTTTGCAATTTATTTTCCTTAAGAGTCATATTTCACTTCGAAATACAAATTAGGGGCAAATTTGTCACTCAAAAAGTGTGAAAATGGTATTTGCAATTTATTTTCCTTAATAGTCATATTTCACATCCAAATACAAATTCGGGGCAAATTTGCCACTCAAAAAGTGTGAATATCGTATTTGCAACTTATTTTCATTAAGAGTCATATTTCACTTCGAAATACAAATTTGGGGCAAATTTGCCACTCAAAAAGTGTGAAAATACTATTTGCAATTTATTTTCCTTAAGGGTCATATTTCACATCCAAATACAAATTAGGGGCAAATTTGCCACTCAAAAAGTGTGAAAATAGTGTTTGCAATTTATTTTCCTTAGGAGTCATATTTCACTTCGAAATACAAATTAGGGGTAAATTTGCCACCCAAAAAGTGTGAATATCGTGTTTACAATTTATTTTCCATAAGAGTCATATTTCACATCCAAATTCAAATTAGGGCAAATTTGCCACTAAAAAGTGCGAATATCGTATTTGCAATTTATTTTCCTTAAGAGTCATATTTCACATCCAAATACAAATTAAGGCGAATTTGCCACTCAAAAAGTGTGAATATCGTATTTGCAAATTATTTTCCTTAAGAGTCATATTTCACTTCGAAATACAAATTAGGGGCAAATTTGCCACTCAAAAAGTGTGAAAATAGTATTTGCAATTTATTTTCCTTAAGAGTCATATTTCACATCCAAATACAAATTAGGGGCAAATTTGCCACTTAAAAGTGTGAATATCATATTTGCAATTTATTTTCCTTAAGAGTCATATTTTGCATTCAAATACAAATTAGGGGCGAATTTGTCAGTCAAAAAGTGTGAATATCGTATTTGCAATTTATTTTCCTTAAGAGTCATATTTCACTTCGAAATACAAATTAGGGGCGAATTTGCCACTCAAAAAGTGTGAATATCGTATTTGCAAATTATTTTCCTTAAGAGTCATATTTCACTTCGAAATACAAATTAGGGGCAAATTTGCCACTCAAAAAGTGTGAAAATAGTATTTGCAATTTATTTTCCTTAAGAGTCATATTTCACATCCAAATACAAATTAGGGGCAAATTTGCCACTTAAAAGTGTGAATATCATATTTGCAATTTATTTTCCTTAAGAGTCATATTTCACATCCAAATACAAATTAAGGCGAATTTGCCACTCAAAAAGTGTGAATATCGTATTTGCAATTTATTTTCCTTAAGAGTCATATTTCACTTAGAAATACAAATTAGGGACGAATTTGCCACTCAAAAAGTGTGAATATCGTATTTGCAATTTATTTTCTTTAAGAGTCATATTTCACATCCAAATACAAATTAGGGGCAAATTTGCCATTCAAAAAGTGTGAATATCGTATTTGCAATTTATTTTCCTTAAGAGTCATATTTCACATCAAAATACAAATTAGGGTCAAATTTGCCACTCAAAAAGTGTGAATATCGTATTTGCAACGTATTTTCCTTAAGTGTCATATTTTACTTCGAAATACAAATTAGGGGCAAATTTGCCACTCAAAAAGTGTAAATATCGTATTTGCAATTTATTTTCCTTAAGAGTCATATTTCACATCCAAATACAGATTAGGGCGAATTTGCCACTCAAAAAGTGTGAATATAGTATTTGCATTTTATTTCCTTAAGAGTCATATTTCACTTAGAAATACAAATTAGGGGCAAATTTGCCACTCAAAAAGTGTGAATATCGTACTTGCAATTTATTTTCGTTAAGAGTCATATTTCACATCCAAATACAAATTAGGGGCAATTTTGCCACTAAAAATTGTGAATATCGTATTTGCAATTTATTTTCCCTAAGAGTCATATTTCACATCCAAATACAAATTCGGGGCAAATTTGCAACTAAAAAAATGTGAATATCGTATATGCAATTTATTTTCCTTAAGAGTCATATTTCACATCCAAATACAAATTAGGGGCAAATTTGCCACTTAAAAAGTGTAAATATCATATTTGCAATTTATTTTCCTTAAGAGTCATATTTCACATCTAAATACAAATTAGGGGCGAATTTGCCACTAAAAAACTGGGAATATCGTATTTGCAATTTATTTTCCTTAATAGTCATATTTCACATCCAAATACAAATTCGGGGCAAATTTGCCACTCAAAAAGTGTGAATATCGTATTTGCAACTTATTTTCATTAAGAGTCATATTTCACATCCAAATACAAATTCGGGGCAAATTTGCCACTCAAAAAGTGTGAATATCGTATTTGCAAGTTATTTTTCATAAGAGTCATATTTCACTTCGAAATACAAATTAGGGGCAAATTTGTCACTCAAAAAGTGTGAAAATAGTGTTTGCAATTTATTTTCCTTAGGAGTCATATTTCACTTCGAAATACAAATTAGGGGTAAATTTGCCACTCAAAAAGTGTGAATTTCGTGTTTACAATTTATTTTCCTTAAGAGTCATATTTCACATCCAAATTCAAATTAGGGCAAATTTGCCACTAAAAAGTGCGAATATCGTATTTGCAATTTATTTTCCTTAAGAGTCATATTTCACATCCAAATACAAATTAGGGCGAATTTGCCACTCAAAAAGTGTGAATATCGTATTTGCAAGTTATTTACCTTAAGAGTCATATTTCACTTCGAAATACAAATTAGGGGCAAATTTGCCACTCAAAAAGTGTGAAAATAGTATTTGCAATTTATTTTCCTTAAGAGTCATATTTCACATCCGAATACAAATTAGGGGCAAATTTGCCACTTAAAAAGTGTGAATATCATATTTGCAATTTATTTTCCTTAAGAGTCATATTTCATATTCAAATACAAATTAGGGGCGAATTTGTCAGTTAAAAAGTGTGAATATCGTATTTGCAATTTATTTTCTTTAAGAGTCATATTTCACTTAGAAATACAAATTAGGGGCGAATTTGACACTCAAAAAGTGTGAATATCGTATTTGCAATTTATTTTCTTTAAGAGTCATATTTCACATCCAAATACAAATTAGGGGCAAATTTGTCATTCAAAAAGTGTGAATATCGTATTTGCAATTCATTTTCCTTAAGAGTCATATTTCACATCCAGTTACAAATTAGGGGCGAATTTGCCTCTCAAAAAGTGTGAATATTGTATTTGCAACTTATTTTCATTAAGAGTACGTCATATTTCAGTTCGCAATACAAATTAGGGGCAAATTTGCGACTCAAAAAGTGTGAATATCGTATTTGCAACTTATTTTCCTTAAGAGTCATATTTCACTTCGAAATACAAATTAGTGGCAAATTTGCCACTCAAAAAGTGTGAATATCGTATTTGCAATTTATTTTCGTTAAGAGTCATATTTCACATCCAAATACAAATTAGGGGCAAATTTGCCACTAAAAATTGTGAATATCGTATTTGCGATTTATTTTCCTTAAGAGTCATATGTTACATCCAAATACAAATTAGGGGCAAATTTGCCACTAAAAAGTGTGAATATCGTATTTGCAATTTATTTTCCTTAAGAGTCATATTTCACATCCAAATACAAATTAGGGCGAATTTGCCATTCAAAAAGTGTGAATATCGTATTTGCAAGTTATTTTCCTTAAGTGTCATATTTCACTTCGAAATACAAATTAGAGGCAAATTTGCTACTCAAAAAGTGTGAAAATAGTATTTGCAATTTATTTTCCTTAAGAGTCATATTTCACATCCAAATACAAATTAGGGGCAAATTTGCCACTTAAAAAGTGTGAATATCATATTTGCAAATTATTTTCTTTAAGAGTCATATTTCACATTCAAATACAAATTAGGGGCGAATTTTTCAGTCAAAAAGTGTGAATATCGTATTTGCAATTTATTTTCCTTAAGAGTCATATTTCACTTAGAAATACAAATTAGGGGCGAATTTGCCACTCAAAAAGTGGGAATATCGTATTTGCAACTTATTTTCATTAAGAGTCATATTTCACTTCGAAATACAAATTAGGGGCAAATTTGCCACTCAAAAAGTGTGAATATGGTATTTGCAATTTATTTTCATTAAGAGTCATATTTCACATCCACATACAAATTCGGGGCAAATTTGCCACTCAAAAAAAGTGAATATCGTATTTGCAAGTTATTTTCCATAAGAGTCATATTTCACTTAGAAATATACAAATTAGGGGCAAATTTGTCACTAAAAAGGTGTAAAAATGGTATTTGGAATTTATTTTCCATAAGAGTCATATTTCACATCCAAATACAAATTAGGGGCAAATTTGCCATTAAAAAAGTGTGAACATCGTATTTGCAACTTATTTTCTTTAAGAGTCATATTTCACTTCGAAATACAAGTTAGGGGCAAATTTGCCACACAAAAAGTGTGAAAATGGTATTTGCAATTTATTTTCCTTAAGAGTCATATTTCACATCCAAATACAAATTATGGGCAAATTTGCCACTCAAAAAGTGTGAATATCGTGTTTGCAATTTATTTTCCTTAAGAGTCATATTTCACTTCGAAATACAAATTAGGGGCAAATTTGTCACTCAAAAAGTGTGAAAATGGTATTTGCAATTTATTTTCCTTAATAGTCATATTTCACATCCAAATACAAATTCGGGGCAAATTTGCCACTCAAAAAGTGTGAATATCGTATTTGCAACTTATTTTCATTAAGAGTCATATTTCACTTCGAAATACAAATTTGGGGCAAATTTGCCACTCAAAAAGTGTGAAAATAGTATTTGCAATTTATTTTCCTTAAGGGTCATATTTCACATCCAAATACAAATTAGGGGCAAATTTGCCACTCAAAAAGTGTGAAAATAGTGTTTGCAATTTATTTTCCTTAGGAGTCATATTTCACTTCAAAATACAAATTAGGGGTAAATTTGCCACTCAAAAAGTGTGAATATCGTGTTTACAATTTATTTTCCTTAAGAGTCATATTTCACATCCAAATTCAAATTAGGGCAAATTTGCCACTAAAAAGTGCGAATATCGTATTTGCAATTTATTTTCCTTAAGAGTCATATTTCACATCAAAATACAAATTAGGGTGAATTTGCCACTCAAAAAGTGTGAATATCGTATTTGCAAGTTATTTTCCTTAAGAGTCATATTTCACATCGAAATACAAATTAGGGGCAAATTTGCCACTCAAAAAGTGTGAATATGGTATTTGCAATTTATTTTCCTTAAGAGTCATATTTCACATCCACATACAAATTCGGGGCAAATTTGCCACTCAAAAAGTGTGAATATCATATTTGCAATTTATTTTCCTTAAGAGTCATATTTCACATTCAAATACAAATTAGGGGCGAATTTGTCAGTCAAAAAGTGTGAATATCGTATTTGCAATTTATTTTCTTTAAGAGTCATATTTCACTTAGAAATACAAATTAGGGGCGAATTTGCTACTCAAAAAGTGTGAATATCGTATTTGCAATTTATTTTCTTTAAGAGTCATATTTCACATCCAAATACAAATTAGGGTCAAATTTGCCATTCAAAAAGTGTGAAAATCGTATTTGCAATTCATTTTCCTTAAGAGTCATATTTCACATCCAGTTACAAATTAGGGGCGAATTTGCCACTCAAAAAGTGTGAATATCGTATTTGCAACTTATTTTCCTTAAGAGTCATATTTCACTTCGAAATACAAATTAGGGGCAAATTTGTCACTCAAAAAGTGTGAAAATGGTATTTGCAATTTATTTTCCTTAATAGTCATATTTCACATCCAAATACAAATTCGGGGCAAATTTGTCACTCAAAAAGTGTGAATATCGTATTTGCAAGTTATTTTCCATAAGATTCATATATCAATTCGAAATACAAATTAGGGGCAAATTTGCCACTAAAAAAGTGTAAAAATGGTATTTGGAATTTATTTTCCATAAGAGTCATATTTCACATCCAAATACAAATTAGGGGCAAATTTGCCATTAAAAAAGTGTGAATATCGTATTTGCAACTTATTTTCATTAAGAGTCATATTTCACTTCGAAATACAAGTTAGGGGCAAATTTGCCAAACAAAAAGTGTGAAAATGGTATTTGCAATTTATTTTCCTTAAGACTCATATTTCACATCCAAATACAAATTATGGGCAAATTTGCCACTCAAAAAGTGTGAATATCGTGTTTGCAATTTATTTTCTTTAAGAGTCATATTTCACTTCGAAATACAAATTAGGGGCAAATTTGCCACTAAAAAGTGTGAATATCGTATTTGCAATTTATTTTCCTTAAGAGTCATATTTCACATCCAAATACAAATTAGGGCGAATTTGCCATTCAAAAAGTGTGAATATCGTATTTGCAAGTTATTTTCCTTAAGTGTCATATTTCACTTCGAAATACAAATTAGAGGCAAATTTGCTACTCAAAAAGTGTGAAAATAGTATTTGCAATTTATTTTCCTTAAGAGTCATATTTCACATCCAAATACAAATTAGGGGCAAATTTGCCACTTAAAAAGTGTAAATATCATATTTGCAAATTATTTTCTTTAAGAGTCATATTTCACATTCAAATACAAATTAGGGGCGAATTTTTCAGTCAAAAAGTGTGAATATCGTATTTGCAATTTATTTTCCTTAAGAGTCATATTTCACTTAGAAATACAAATTAGGGGCGAATTTGCCACTCAAAAAGTGGGAATATCGTATTTGCAACTTATTTTCATTAAGAGTCATATTTCACTTCGAAATACAAATTAGGGGCAAATTTGCCACTCAAAAAGTGTGAATATGGTATTTGCAATTTATTTTCATTAAGAGTCATATTTCACATCCACATACAAATTCGGGGCAAATTTGCCACTCAAAAAAAGTGAATATCGTATTTGCAAGTTATTTTCCATAAGAGTCATATTTCACTTAGAAATATACAAATTAGGGGCAAATTTGTCACTAAAAAGGTGTAAAAATGGTATTTGGAATTTATTTTCCATAAGAGTCATATTTCACATCCAAATACAAATTAGGGGCAAATTTGCCATTAAAAAAGTGTGAACATCGTATTTGCAACTTATTTTCATTAAGAGTCATATTTCACTTCGAAATACAAGTTAGGGGCAAATTTGCCACACAAAAAGTGTGAAAATGGTATTTGCAATTTATTTTCCTTAAGAGTCATATTTCACATCCAAATACAAATTATGGGCAAATTTGCCACTCAAAAAGTGTGAATATCGTGTTTGCAATTTATTTTCCTTAAGAGTCATATTTCACTTCGAAATACAAATTAGGGGCAAATTTGTCACTCAAAAAGTGTGAAAATGGTATTTGCAATTTATTTTCCTTAATAGTCATATTTCACATCCAAATACAAATTCGGGGCAAATTTGCCACTCAAAAAGTGTGAATATCGTATTTGCAACTTATTTTCATTAAGAGTCATATTTCACTTCGAAATACAAATTTGGGGCAAATTTGCCACTCAAAAAGTGTGAAAATAGTATTTGCAATTTATTTTCCTTAAGGGTCATATTTCACATCCAAATACAAATTAGGGGCAAATTTGCCACTCAAAAAGTGTGAAAATAGTGTTTGCAATTTATTTTCCTTAGGAGTCATATTTCACTTCAAAATACAAATTAGGGGTAAATTTGCCACTCAAAAAGTGTGAATATCGTGTTTACAATTTATTTTCCTTAAGAGTCATATTTCACATCCAAATTCAAATTAGGGCAAATTTGCCACTAAAAAGTGCGAATATCGTATTTGCAATTTATTTTCCTTAAGAGTCATATTTCACATCAAAATACAAATTAGGGTGAATTTGCCACTCAAAAAGTGTGAATATCGTATTTGCAAGTTATTTTCTTTAAGAGTCATATTTCACATCGAAATACAAATTAGGGGCAAATTTGCCACTCAAAAAGTGTGAATATGGTATTTGCAATTTATTTTCCTTAAGAGTCATATTTCACATCCACATACAAATTCGGGGCAAATTTGCCACTCAAAAAGTGTGAATATCATATTTGCAATTTATTTTCCTTAAGAGTCATATTTCACATTCAAATACAAATTAGGGGCGAATTTGTCAGTCAAAAAGTTTGAATATCGTATTTGCAATTTATTTTCTTTAAGAGTCATATTTCACTTAGAAATACAAATTAGGGGCGAATTTGCTACTCAAAAAGTGTGAATATCGTATTTGCAATTTATTTTCTTTAAGAGTCATATTTCACATCCAAATACAAATTAGGGTCAAATTTGCCATTCAAAAAGTGTGAAAATCGTATTTGCAATTCATTTTCCTTAAGAGTCATATTTCACATCCAGTTACAAATTAGGGGCGAATTTCCCACTCAAAAAGTGTGAATATCGTATTTGCAACTTATTTTCCTTAAGAGTCATATTTCACTTCGAAATACAAATTAGGGGCAAATTTGTCACTCAAAAAGTGTGAAAATGGTATTTGCAATTTATTTTCCTTAATAGTCATATTTCACATCCAAATACAAATTCGGGGCAAATTTGCCACTCAAAAAGTGTGAATATCGTATTTGCAAGTTATTTTCCATAAGATTCATATATCAATTCGAAATACAAATTAGGGGCAAATTTGCCACTAAAAAAGTGTAAAAATGGTATTTGGAATTTATTTTCCATAAGAGTCATATTTCACATCCAAATACAAATTAGGGGCAAATTTGCCATTAAAAAAGTGTGAATATCGTATTTGCAACTTATTTTCATTAAGAGTCATATTTCACTTCGAAATACAAGTTAGGGGCAAATTTGCCAAACAAAAAGTGTGAAAATGGTATTTGCAATTTATTTTCCTTAAGACTCATATTTCACATCCAAATACAAATTATGGGCAAATTTGCCACTCAAAAAGTGTGAATATCGTGTTTGCAATTTATTTTTCTTAAGAGTTATATTTCACTTCGAAATACAAATTAAAGGCAAATTTGTCACTCAAAAAGTGTGAAAATGGTATTTGCAATTTATTTTCCTTAATAGTCATATTTCACATCCAAATACAAATTCGGGGCAAATTTGCCACTCAAAAAGTGTAAATATCGTATTTGCAACTTATTTTCATTAAGAGTCATATTTCACTTCGAAATACAAATTAGGGGCAAATTTGCCACTCAAAAAGTGTGAAAATAGTATTTGCAATTTATTTTCCTTAAGAGTCATATTTCACATCCAAATACAAATTAGGGGCAAATTTGCCACTTAAAAAGTGTGAATATCATATTTGCAAATTATTTTCTTTAAGAGTCATATTTCACATTCAAATACAAATTAGGGGCGAATTTTTCAGTCAAAAAGTGTGAATATCGTATTTGCAATTTATTTTCCTTAAGAGTCATATTTCACTTAGAAATACAAATTAGGGGCGAATTTGCCACTCAAAAAGTGGGAATATCGTATTTGCAACTTATTTTCATTAAGAGTCATATTTCACTTCGAAATACAAATTAGGGGCAAATTTGCCACTCAAAAAGTGTGAATATGGTATTTGCAATTTATTTTCATTAAGAGTCATATTTCACATCCACATACAAATTCGGGGCAAATTTGCCACTCAAAAAAAGTGAATATCGTATTTGCAAGTTATTTTCCATAAGAGTCATATTTCACTTAGAAATACAAATTAGGGGCAAATTTGTCACTAAAAAGGTGTAAAAATGGTATTTGGAATTTATTTTCCATAAGAGTCATATTTCACATCCAAATACAAATTAGGGGCAAATTTGCCATTAAAAAAGTGTGAACATCGTATTTGCAACTTATTTTCATTAAGAGTCATATTTCACTTCGAAATACAAGTTAGGGGCAAATTTGCCACACAAAAAGTGTGAAAATGGTATTTGCAATTTATTTTCCTTAAGAGTCATATTTCACATCCAAATACAAATTATGGGCAAATTTGCCACTCAAAAAGTGTGAATATCGTGTTTGCAATTTATTTTCCTTAAGAGTCATATTTCACTTCGAAATACAAATTAGGGGCAAATTTGTCACTCAAAAAGTGTGAAAATGGTATTTGCAATTTATTTTCCTTAATAGTCATATTTCACATCCAAATACAAATTCGGGGCAAATTTGCCACTCAAAAAGTGTGAATATCGTATTTGCAACTTATTTTCATTAAGAGTCATATTTCACTTCGAAATACAAATTTGGGGCAAATTTGCCACTCAAAAAGTGTGAAAATAGTATTTGCAATTTATTTTCCTTAAGGGTCATATTTCACATCCAAATACAAATTAGGGGCAAATTTGCCACTCAAAAAGTGTGAAAATAGTGTTTGCAATTTATTTTCCTTAGGAGTCATATTTCACTTCAAAATACAAATTAGGGGTAAATTTGCCACTCAAAAAGTGTGAATATCGTGTTTACAATTTATTTTCCTTAAGAGTCATATTTCACATCCAAATTCAAATTAGGGCAAATTTGCCACTAAAAAGTGCGAATATCGTATTTGCAATTTATTTTCCTTAAGAGTCATATTTCACATCAAAATACAAATTAGGGTGAATTTGCCACTCAAAAAGTGTGAATATCGTATTTGCAAGTTATTTTCCTTAAGAGTCATATTTCACATCGAAATACAAATTAGGGGCAAATTTGCCACTCAAAAAGTGTGAATATGGTATTTGCAATTTATTTTCCTTAAGAGTCATATTTCACATCCACATACAAATTCGGGGCAAATTTGCCACTCAAAAAGTGTGAATATCATATTTGCAATTTATTTTCCTTAAGAGTCATATTTCACATTCAAATACAAATTAGGGGCGAATTTGTCAGTCAAAAAGTGTGAATATCGTATTTGCAATTTATTTTCTTTAAGAGTCATATTTCACTTAGAAATACAAATTAGGGGCGAATTTGCTACTCAAAAAGTGTGAATATCGTATTTGCAATTTATTTTCTTTAAGAGTCATATTTCACATCCAAATACAAATTAGGGTCAAATTTGCCATTCAAAAAGTGTGAAAATCGTATTTGCAATTCATTTTCCTTAAGAGTCATATTTCACATCCAGTTACAAATTAGGGGCGAATTTGCCACTCAAAAAGTGTGAATATCGTATTTGCAACTTATTTTCCTTAAGAGTCATATTTCACTTCGAAATACAAATTAGGGGCAAATTTGTCACTCAAAAAGTGTGAAAATGGTATTTGCAATTTATTTTCCTTAATAGTCATATTTCACATCCAAATACAAATTCGGGGCAAATTTGCCACTCAAAAAGTGTGAATATCGTATTTGCAAGTTATTTTCCATAAGATTCATATATCAATTCGAAATACAAATTATGGGCAAATTTGCCACTAAAAAAGTGTAAAAATGGTATTTGGAATTTATTTTGCATAAGAGTCATATTTCACATCCAAATACAAATTAGGGGCAAATTTGCCATTAAAAAAGTGTGAATATCGTATTTGCAACTTATTTTCATTAAGAGTCATATTTCACTTCGAAATACAAGTTAGGGGCAAATTTGCCAAACAAAAAGTGTGAAAATGGTATTTGCAATTTATTTTCCTTAAGACTCATATTTCACATCCAAATACAAATTATGGGCAAATTTGCCAATCAAAAAGTGTGAATATCGTGTTTGCAATTTATTTTTCTTAAGAGTTATATTTCACTTCGAAATACAAATTAAAGGCAAATTTGTCACTCAAAAAGTGTGAAAATGGTATTTGCAATTTATTTTCCTTAATAGTCATATTTCACATCCAAATACAAATTCGGGGCAAATTTGCCACTCAAAAAGTGTAAATATCGTATTTGCAACTTATTTTCATTAAGAGTCATATTTCACTTCGAAATACAAATTAGGGGCAAATTTGCCACTCAAAAAGTGTGAAAATAGTATTTGCAATTTATTTTCCTTAAGAGTCATATTTCACATCCAAATACAAATTAGGGGCAAATTTGCCACTCAAAAAGTGTGAAAATAGTGTTTGCAATATATTTTCCTTAGG
This sequence comes from Helichrysum umbraculigerum, assembly GCA_949592205.1. Lineage (NCBI taxonomy): Eukaryota > Viridiplantae > Streptophyta > Magnoliopsida > Asterales > Asteraceae > Helichrysum > Helichrysum umbraculigerum. The sequence continues at coordinate 36,997 of CATIUR010000081.1, read as the reverse complement.
AGTCATATTTCACTTCGAAATACAAATTAGGGGTAAATTTGCCACTCAAAAAGTGTGAATTTCGTGTTTACAATTTATTTTCCTTAAGAGTCATATTTCACATCCAAATTCAAATTAGGGCAAATTTGCCACTAAAAAGTGCGAATATCGTATTTGCAATTTATTTTCCTTAAGAGTCATATTTCACATCCAAATACAAATTAGGGCGAATTTGCCACTCAAAAAGTGTGAATATCGTATTTGCAAGTTATTTTCCTTAAGAGTCATATTTCACTTCGAAATACAAATTAGGGGCAAATTTGCCACTCAAAAAGTGTGAAAATAGTATTTGCAATTTATTTTCCTTAAGAGTCATATTTCACATCCGAATACAAATTAGGGGCAAATTTGCCACTTAAAAAGTGTGAATATCATATTTGCAATTTGTTTTCCTTAAGAGTCATATTTCACATTCAAATACAAATTAGGGGCGAATTTGTCAGTCAAAAAGTGTGAATATCGTATTTGCAATTTATTTTCTTTAAGAGTCATATTTCACTTAGAAATACAAATTAGGGGCGAATTTGACACTCAAAAAGTGTGAATATCGTATTTGCAATTTATTTTCTTTAAGAGTCATATTTCACATCCAAATACAAATTAGGGGCAAATTTGCCATTCAAAAAGTGTGAATATCGTATTTGCAATTCATTTTCCTTAAGAGTCATATTTCACATCCAGTTACAAATTAGGGGCGAATTTGCCTCTCAAAAAGTGTGAATATTGTATTTGCAACTTATTTTCATTAAGAGTACGTCATATTTCAGTTCGCCATACAAATTAGGGGCAAATTTGCCACTCAAAAAGTGTGAATATCGTATTTGCAACTTATTTTCCTTAAGAGTCATATTTCACTTCGAAATACAAATTAGGGGCAAATTTGCCACTCAAAAAGTGTGAATATCGTATTTGCAATTTATTTTCGTTAAGAGTCATATTTCACATCCAAATACAAATTAGGGGCAAATTTGCCACTAAAAATTGTGAATATCGTATTTGCGATTTATTTTCCTTAAGAGTCATATTTTACATCCAAATACAAATTAGGGGCAAATTTGCCACTAAAAAGTGTGAATATCGTATTTGCAATTTATTTTCCTTAAAAGTCATATTTCACATCCAAATACAAATTAGGGCGAATTTGCCATTCAAAAAGTGTGAATATCGTATTTGCAAGTTATTTTCCTTAAGAGTCATATTTCATTTCGAAATACAAATTAGAGGCAAATTTGCTACTCAAAAAGTGTGAAAATAGTATTTGCAATTTATTTTCTTTAAGAGTCATATTTCACATCCAAATACAAATTAGGGGCAAATTTGCCACTTAAAAAGTGTGAATATCATATTTGCAAATTATTTTCTTTAAGAGTCATATTTCACATTCAAATACAAATTAGGGGCGAATTTGTCAGTCAAAAAGTGTGAATATCGTATTTGCAATTTATTTTCCTTAAGAGTCATATTTCACATCCAAATTCAAATTAGGGCAAATTTGCCACTAAAAAGTGCGAATATCGTATTTGCAATTTATTTTCCTTAAGAGTCATATTTCACATCAAAATACAAATTAGGGTGAATTTGCCACTCAAAAAGTGTGAATATCGTATTTGCAAGTTATTTTCCTTAAGAGTCATATTTCACATCGAAATACAAATTAGGGGCAAATTTGCCACTCAAAAAGTGTGAATATGGTATTTGCAATTTATTTTCCTTAAGAGTCATATTTCACATCCACATACAAATTCGGGGCAAATTTGCCACTCAAAAAGTGTGAATATCGTATTTGCAATTTATTTTCTTTAAGAGTCATATTTCACTTAGAAATACAAATTAGGGGCGAATTTGCTACTCAAAAAGTGTGAATATCGTATTTGCAATTTATTTTCTTTAAGAGTCATATTTCACATCCAAATACAAATTAGGGGCGAATTTGCCATTCAAAAAGTGTGAAAATCGTATTTGCAATTCATTTTCCTTAAGAGTCATATTTCACATCCAGTTACAAATTAGGGGCGAATTTGCCACTCAAAAAGTGTGAATATCGTATTTGCAACTTATTTTCCTTAAGAGTCATATTTCACTTCGAAATACAAATTAGGGGCGAATTTGCCACTCAAAAAGTGTGAAAATGGTATTTGCAATTTATTTTCCTTAATAGTCATATTTCACATCCAAATACAAATTCGGGGCAAATTTGCCACTCAAAAAGTGTGAATATCGTATTTGCAAGTTATTTTCCATAAGATTCATATATCAATTCGAAATACAAATTAGGGGCAAATTTGCCACTAAAAAAGTGTAAAAATGGTATTTGGAATTTATTTTCCATAAGAGTCATATTTCACATCCAAATACAAATTAGGGGCAAATTTGCCATTAAAAAAGTGTGAATATCGTATTTGCAACTTATTTTCATTAAGAGTCATATTTCACTTCGAAATACAAGTTAGGGGCAAATTTGCCAAACAAAAAGTGTGAAAATGGTATTTGCAATTTATTTTCCTTAAGACTCATATTTCACATCCAAATACAAATTATGGGCAAATTTGCCACTCAAAAAGTGTGAATATCGTGTTTGCAATTTATTTTTCTTAAGAGTTATATTTCACTTCGAAATACAAATTAAAGGCAAATTTGTCACTCAAAAAGTGTGAAAATGATATTTGCAATTTATTTTCCTTAATAGTCATATTTCACATCCAAATACAAATTCGGGGCAAATTTGCCACTCAAAAAGTGTAAATATCGTATTTGCAACTTATTTTCATTAAGAGTCATATTTCACTTCGAAATACAAATTAGGGGCAAATTTGCCACTCAAAAAGTGTGAAAATAGTATTTGCAATTTATTTTCCTTAAGAGTCATATTTCACATCCAAATACAAATTAGGGGCAAATTTGCCACTCAAAAAGTGTGAAAATAGTGTTTGCAATTTATTTTCCTTAGGAGTCATATTTCACTTCGAAATACAAATTAGGGGTAAATTTGCCACTCAAAAAGTGTGAATTTCGTGTTTACAATTTATTTTCCTTAAGAGTCATATTTCACATCCAAATTCAAAGGCAAATTTGCCACTAAAAAGTGCGAATATCGTATTTGCAATTTATTTTCCTTAAGAGTCATATTTCACATCCAAATACAAATTAGGGCGAATTTGCCACTCAAAAAGTGTGAATATCGTATTTGCAAGTTATTTTCCTTAAGAGTCATATTTCACTTCGAAATACAAATTAGGGGCAAATTTGCCACTCAAAAAGTGTTGAAAATAGTATTTGCAATTTATTTTCCTTAAGAGTCATATTTCACATCCGAATACAAATTAGGGGCAAATTTGCCACTTAAAAAGTGTGAATATCATATTTGCAATTTGTTTTCCTTAAGAGTCATATTTCACATTCAAATACAAATTAGGGGGCGAATTTGTCAGTCAAAAAGTGGTGAATATCGTATTTGCAATTTATTTTCTTTAAGAGTCATATTTCACTTAGAAATAAAAATTAGGGGCGAATTTGACACTCAAAAAGTTGTGAATATCGTATTTGCAATTTATTTTCTTTAAGAGTCATATTTCACATCCAAATACAAATTAGGGGCAAATTTGCCATTCAAAAAGTGTGAATATCGTATTTGCAATTCATTTTCCTTAAGAGTCATATTTCACATCCAGTTACAAATTAGGGGCGAATTTGCCTCTCAAAAAGTGTGAATATTGTATTTGCAACTTATTTTCATTAAGAGTACGTCATATTTCAGTTCGCTCATACAAATTAGGGGCAAATTTGCCACTCAAAAAGTGTGAATATCGTATTTGCAACTTATTTTCCTTAAGAGTCATATTTCACTTTCGAAATACAAATTAGGGGCAAATTTGCCACTCAAAAAGTTGTGAATATCGTATTTGCAATTTATTTTCGTTAAGAGTCATATTTCACATCCAAATACAAATTAGGGGCAAATTTGCCACTAAAAAATTGTGAATATCGTATTTGCGATTTATTTTCCTTAAGAGTCATATTTTACATCCAAATACAAATTAGGGGGCAAATTTGCCACTAAAAAGTGTGAATATCGTATTTGCAATTTATTTTCCTTAAAAGTCATATTTCACATCCAAATACAAATTAGGGCGAATTTGCCATTCAAAAAGTGGTGAATATCGTATTTGCAAGTTATTTTCCTTAAGAGTCATATTTCATTTCGAAATACAAATTAGAGGCAAATTTGCTACTCAAAAAGTGTGAAAATAGTATTTGCAATTTATTTTCTTTAAGAGTCATATTTCACATCCAAATACAAATTAGGGGCAAATTTGCCACTTAAAAAGTGTGAATATCATATTTGCAAATTATTTTCTTTAAGAGTCATATTTCACATTCAAATACAAATTAGGGGCGAATTTGTCAGTCAAAAAGTGTGAATATCGTATTTGCAATTTATTTTCTTTAAGAGTCATATTTCACTTAGAAATTCAAATTAGGGGCGAATTTGCTACTCAAAAAGTGTGAATATCGTATTTGCAATTTATTTTCTTTAAGAGTCATATTTCACATCCAAATACAAATTAGGGTCAAATTTGCCATTCAAAAAGTGTGAAAATCGTATTTGCAATTCATTTTCCTTAAGAGTCATATTTCACATCCAGTTACAAATTAGGGGCGAATTTGCCACTCAAAAAGTGTGAATATCGTATTTGCAACTTATTTTCCTTAAGAGTCATATTTCACTTCGAAATACAAATTAGGGGCAAATTTGTCACTCAAAAAGTGTGAAAATGGTATTTGCAATTTATTTTCCTTAATAGTCATATTTCACATCCAAATACGAATTCGGGGCAAATTTGCCACTCAAAAAGTGTGAATATCGTATTTGCAAGTTATTTTCCATAAGATTCATATATCAATTCGAAATACAAATTAGGGGCAAATTTGCCACTAAAAAAGTGTAAAAATGGTATTTGGAATTTATTTTCCATAAGAGTCATATTTCACATCCAAATACAAATTAGGGGCAAATTTGCCATTAAAAAAGTGTGAATATCGTATTTGCAACTTATTTTCATTAAGAGTCATATTTCACTTCGAAATACAAGTTAGGGGCAAATTTGCCAAACAAAAAGTGTGAAAATGGTATTTGCAATTTATTTTCCTTAAGACTCATATTTCACATCCAAATACAAATTATGGGCAAATTTGCCACTCAAAAAGTGTGAATATCGTGTTTGCAATTTATTTTTCTTAAGAGTTATATTTCACTTCGAAATACAAATTAAAGGCAAATTTGTCACTCAAAAAGTGTGAAAATGGTATTTGCAATTTATTTTCCTTAATAGTCATATTTCACATCCAAATACAAATTCGGGGCAAATTTGCCACTCAAAAAGTGTAAATATCGTATTTGCAACTTATTTTCATTAAGAGTCATATTTCACTTCGAAATACAAATTAGGGGCAAATTTGCCACTCAAAAAGTGTGAAAATAGTATTTGCAATTTATTTTCCTTAAGAGTCATATTTCACATCCAAATACAAATTAGGGGCAAATTTGCCACTCAAAAAGTGTGAAAATAGTGTTTGCAATTTATTTTCCTTAGGAGTCATATTTCACTTCGAAATACAAATTAGGGGTAAATTTGCCACTCAAAAAGTGTGAATTTCGTGTTTACAATTTATTTTCCTTAAGAGTCATATTTCACATCCAAATTCAAATTAGGGCAAATTTTCCACTAAAAAGTGCGAATATCGTATTTGCAATTTATTTTCCTTAAGAGTCATATTTCACATCCAAATACAAATTAGGGCGAATTTGCCACTCAAAAAGTGTGAATATCGTATTTGCAAGTTATTTTCCTTAAGAGTCATATTTCACTTCGAAATACAAATTAGGGGCAAATTTGCCACTCAGAAAGTGTGAAAATAGTATTTGCAATTTATTTTCCTTAAGAGTCATATTTCACATCCGAATACAAATTAGGGGCAAATTTGCCTCTTAAAAAGTGTGAATATCATATTTGCAATTTGTTTTCCTTAAGAGTCATATTTCACATTCAAATACAAATTAGGGGCGAATTTGTCAGTCAAAAAGTGTGAATATCGTATTTGCAATTTATTTTCTTTAAGAGTCATATTTTACTTAGAAATACAAATTAGGGGCGAATTTGACACTCAAAAAGTGTGAATATCGTATTTGCAATTTATTTTCTTTAAGAGTCATATTTCACATCCAAATACAAATTAGGGGCAAATTTGCCATTCAAAAAGTGTGAATATCGTATTTGCAATTCATTTTCCTTAAGAGTCATATTTCACATCCAGTTACAAATTAGGGGCGAATTTGCCTCTCAAAAAGTGTGAATATTGTATTTGCAACTTATTTTCATTAAGAGTACGTCATATTTCAGTTCGCCATACAAATTAGGGGCAAATTTGCCACTCAAAAAGTGTGAATATCGTATTTGCAACTTATTTTCCTTAAGAGTCATATTTCACTTCGAAATACAAATTAGGGGCGAATTTGCCACTCAAAAAGTGGGAATATCGTATTTGCAACTTATTTTCATTAAGAGTCATATTTCACTTCGAAATACAAATTAGGGGCAAATTTGCCACTCAAAAAGTGTGAATATGGTATTTGCAATTTATTTTCCTTAAGAGTCATATTTCACATCCAAATACAAATTCGGGGCAAATTTGCCACTCAAAAAAAGTGAATATCGTATTTGCAAGTTATTTTCCATAAGAGTCATATTTCACTTAGAAATACAAATTAGGGGCAAATTTGTCACTAAAAAAGTGTAAAAATGGTATTTGGAATTTATTTTCCATAAGAGTCATATTTCACATCCAAATACAAATTAGGGGCAAATTTGCAATTAAAAAGTGTGAATATCGTATTTGCAACTTATTTTCATTAAGAGTCATATTTCACTTCGAAATACAAGTTAGGGGCAAATTTGCCACACAAAAAGTGTGAAAATGGTATTTGCAATTTATTTTCCTTAAGAGTCATATTTCACATCCAAATACAAATTATGGGCAAAATTGCCACTCAAAAAGTGTGAATATCGTGTTTGCAATTTATTTTCCTTAAGAGTCATATTTCACTTCGAAATACAAATTAGGGGCAAATTTGTCACTCAAAAAGTGTGAAAATGGTATTTGCAATTTATTTTCCTTAATAGTCATATTTCACATCCAAATACAAATTCGGGGCAAATTTGCCACTCAAAAAGTGTGAATATCGTATTTGCAACTTATTTTCATTAAGTGTCGTATTTCACTTCGAAATACAAATTAGGGGCAAATTTGCCACTCAAAAAGTGTGAAAATAGTATTTGCAATTTATTTTCCTTAAGAGTCATATTTCACATCCAAATACAAATTAGGGGCAAATTTGCCACTCAAAAAGTGTGAAAATAGTGTTTGCAATTTATTTTCCTTAGGAGTCATATTTCACTTCGAAATACAAATTAGGGGTAAATTTGCCACTCAAAAAGTGTGAATATCGTGTTTACAATTTATTTTCCTTAAGAGTCATATTTCACATCCAAATTTAAATTAGGGCAAATTTGCCACTAAAAAGTGCGAATATCGTATTTGCAATTTATTTTCCTTAAGAGTCATATTTCACATCCAAATACAAATTAGGGCGAATTTGCCACTCAAAAAGTGTGAATATCGTATTTGCCAATTATTTTCCCTAAGAGTCATATTTCACTTCGAAATACAAATTAGAGGCAAATTTGCTACTCAAAAAGTGTGAAAATAGTATTTGCAATTTATTTTCCTTAAGAGTCATATTTCACATCCAAATACAAATTAGGGTGAATTTGCCACTCAAAAAGTGTGAATATCGTATTTGCAAGTTATTTTCCTTAAGAGTCATATTTCACTTCGAAATACAAATTAGGGGCAAATTTGCCACTCAAAAAGTGTGAAAATAGTATTTGCAATTTATTTTCCTTAAGAGTCATATTTCACATCCAAATACAAATTAGGGGCAAATTTGCCCCTCAAAAAGTGTGAAAATAGTGTTTGCAATTTATTTTCCTTAGGAGTCATATTTCACTTCGAAATACAAATTAGGGGTAAATTTGCCACTCAAAAAGTGTGAATATCGTGTTTACAATTTATTTTCCTTAAGAGTCATATTTCACATCCAAATTCAAATTAGGGCAAATTTGCCACTAAAAAGTGCGAATATCGTATTTGCAATTTATTTTCCTTAAGAGTCATATTTCACATCCAAATACAAATTATGGTGAATTTGCCACTCAAAAAGTGTGAATATCGTATTTGCAAGTTATTTTCCTTAAGAGTCATATTTACTTCGAAATACAAATTAAGGGCAAATTTGCCACTCAAAAAGTGTGAAAATAGTATTTGCAATTTATTTTCCTTAAGAGTCATATTTCACATCCAAATACAAATTAGGGGCAAATTTGCCACTTAAAAAGTGTGAATATCATATTTGCAATTTATTTTCCTTAAGAGTCATATTTCACATTCAAATACAAATTAGGGGCGAATTTGTCAGTCAAAAAGTGTGAATATCGTATTTGCAATTTATTTTCTTTAAGAGTCATATTTCACTTAGAAATACAAATTAGGGGCGAATTTGCTACTCAAAAAGTGTGAATATCGTATTTGCAATTTATTTTCTTTAAGAGTCATATTTCACATCCAAATACAAATTAGGGTCAAATTTGCCATTCAAAAAGTGTGAAAATCGTATTTGCAATTCATTTTCCTTAAGAGTCATATTTCACATCCAGTTACAAATTAGGGGCGAATTTGCCACTCAAAAAGTGTGAATATCGTATTTGCAACTTATTTTCCTTAAGAGTCATATTTCACTTCGAAATACAAATTAGGGGCAAATTTGCCATTCAAAAAGTGTGAATATTGTATTTGCAATTTATTTTCGTTAAGAGTCATATTTCACATCCAAATACAAATTCGGAGCAAATTTGCTACTAAAAATTGTGAATATCGTATTTGCGATTTATTTTCCTTAAGAGTCATATTTTACATCCAAATACAAATTAGGGGCAAATTTGCCACTAAAAAGTGTGAATATCGTATTTGCAATTTATTTTCCTTAAGAGTCATATTTCACATCCAAATACAAATTAGGGCGAATTTGCCATTCAAAAAGTGTGAATATCGTATTTGCAAGTTATTTTCCTTAAGAGTCATATTTCACTTCGAAATACAAATTAGAGGCAAATTTGCTACTCAAAAAGTGTGAAAATAGTATTTGCAATTTATTTTCCTTAAGAGTCATAATTCACATCCAAATACAAATTAAGGGCAAATTTGCCACTTAAAAAGTGTGAATATCAGATTTGCAAATTATTTTCTTTAAGAGTCATATTTAACATTCAAATACAAATTAGGGGCGAATTTGTCAGTCAAAAAGTGTGAATATCGTATTTGCAAATTATTTTCCTTAAGAGTCATATTTCACTTAGAAATACAAATTAGGGGCGAATTTGCCACTCAAAAAGTGTGAATATCGTATTTGCAATTTATTTTCTTTAAGAGTCATATTTCACATCCAAATATAAATTATGGGCAAATTTGCCATTCAAAAAGTGTGAATATCGTATTTGCAATTTATTTTCCTTAAGAGTCATATTTCACATCCAAATACAAATTAGGGGCGAATTTGCCACTCAAAAAGTGTGAATATTGTATTTGCAACTTATTTTCATTAAGAGTACGTCATATTTCAGTTCGCAATACAAATTAGGGCCAAATTTGCCACTCAAAAAGTGTGAATATCGTATTTGCAACGTACTTTCCTTAAGAGTCATATTTTACTTCGAAATACAAATTAGGGGCAAATTTGCCACTCAAAAAGTGTAAATATCGTATTTGCAATTTATTTTCCTTAAGAGTCATATTTCACATCCAAATACAGATTAGGGCGAATTTGCCACTCAAAAAGTGTGAATATAGTATTTGCAATTTATTTTCGTTAAGAGTCATATTTCACATCCAAATACAAATAAGGGGCAAATTTGCCACTTAAAAAGTGTGAATATCATATTTGCAATTTATTTTCCATAAGAGTCATATTTCATATTCAAATACAAATTAGGGGCGAATTTGCCATTCAAAAAGTGTTAATATCGTATTTGCAATTTATTTTCGTTAAGAGTCATATTTCATATCCAAATACAAATTAGGGGCGAATTTGACACTCAAAAAGTGTGAATATCGTATTTGCAATATATTTTCTTTAAGAGTCATATTTCTCATCCAAATACAAATTAGTGGCAAATTTACCACTCAAAAAGTGTGAATATCGTATTTGCAATTTATTTTCCTTAAGAGTCATATTTCACATCCAAATACAAATTAGGGGCGAATTTGCCACTCAAAAAGTGTGAATATTGTATTTGCAACTTATTTTCATTAAGAGTACGTCATATTTCAGTTCGCAATACAAATTAGGGGCAAATTTGCCACTCAAAAAGTGTGAATATCGTATTTGCAATTTATTTTCGTTAAGAGTCATATTTCACATCCAAATACAAATTAGGGTCAAATTTGCCACTAAAAATTGTGAATATCGTATTTGCAATTTATTTTCCTTAAGAGTCATATTTCACATCCAAATACAAATTAGGGGCAAATTTGCCACTCAAAAAGTGTGAATATCGTATATGCAATTTTGTTTTCCTTAAGAGTCATATTTCACATCCAAATGCAAATTAGGGGCAAATTTGCCACTTAAAAAGTGTGAATATCATATTTGCAATTTATTTTCCTTAAGAGTCATATTTCACATCTAAATACAAATTAGGGGCGAATTTGCCACTCAAAAACTGGGAATATCGTATTTTCAACTTATTTTCATTAAGAGTTATATTTCACTTCGAAATACAAATTAGGGGCAAATTTGCCACTCAAAAAGTGTTAAAATTGTATTTGCAATTTATTTTCTTTAAGAGTCATATTTCACATCCAAATACAAATTCGGGGCAAATTTGCCACTCAAAAAGTGTGAATATCGTATTTGCAGTTATTTTCCATAAGAGTCATATTTCACTTCGAAATACAAATTAGGGGCAAATTTGTCACTAAAAAAGTGTAAAAATGGTATTTGGAATTTATTTTCCATAAGAGTCATATTTCAGATCCAAATACAAATTAGGGGCAAATTTGCCATTCAAAAAGTGTGAATATCGTATTTGCAACTTATTTTCATTAAGAGTCATATTTCACTTCGAAATACAAGTTAGGGGCAAATTTGCCACTCAAAAAGTGTGAAAATAGTATTTGCAATTTATTTTCCTTAAGAGTCATATTTCACATCCAAATACAAATTAGGGGCAAATTTGCCACTCAAAAAGTGTGAAAATAGTGTTTGCAATTTATTTTCCTTAGGCGTCATATTTCACTTCGAAATACAAATTAGGGGTAAATTTGCCACTCAAAAAGTGTGAATATCGTGTTTACAATTTATTTTCCTTAAGAGTCATATTTCACATCCAAATTTAAATTAGGGCAAATTTGCCACTAAAAAGTGCGAATATCGTATTTGCAATTTATTTTCCTTAAGAGTCATATTTCACATCCAAATACAAATTAGGGCGAATTTGCCACTCAAAAAGTGTGAATATCGTATTTGCAAATTATTTTCCCTAAGAGTCATATTTCACTTCGAAATACAAATTAGGGGCAAATTTGCCACTCAAAAAGTGTGAAAATAGTATTTGCAATTTATTTTCCTTAAGAGTCATATTTCACTTCGAAATACAAATTAGAGGCAAATTTGCTACTCAAAAAGTGTGAAAATAGTATTTGCAATTTATTTTCCTTAAAAGTCATATTTCACATCCAAATACAAATTAGGGTGAATTTGCCACTCAAAAAGTGTGAATATCGTATTTGCAAGTTATTTTCCTTAAGAGTCATATTTCACTTCGAAATACAAATTAGGGGCAAATTTGCCACTCAAAAAGTGTGAAAATAGTATTTGCAATTTATTTTCCTTAAGAGTCATATTTCACATCCAAATACAAATTAGGGGCAAATTTGCCACTCAAAAAGTGTGAAAATAGTGTTTGCAATTTATTTTCCTTAGGAGTCATATTTCACTTCGAAATACAAATTAGGGGTAAATTGGCCACTCAAAAAGTGTGAATATCGTGTTTACAATTTATTTTCCTTAAGAGTCATATTTCACATCCAAATTCAAATTAGGGCAAATTTGCCACTAAAAAGTGCGAATATCGTATTTGCAATTTATTTTCCTTAAGAGTCATATTTCACATCCAAATACAAATTAGGGTGAATTTGCCACTCAAAAAGTGTGAATATCGTATTTGCAAGTTATTTTCCTTAAGAGTCATATTTCACTTCGAAATACAAATTAGGGGCAAATTTGCCACTCAAAAAGTGTGAAAATAGTATTTGCAATTTATTTTCCTTAAGAGTCATATTTCACATCCAAATACAAATTAGGGGCAAATTTGCCACTTAAAAAGTGTGAATATCATATTTGCAATTTATTTTCCTTAAGAGTCATATTTCACATTCAAATACAAATTAGGGGCGAATTTTTCAGTCAAAAAGTGTGAATATCGTATTTGCAATTTATTTTCTTTAAGAGTCATATTTCACTTAGAATTACAAATTAGGGGCGAATTTGCTACTCAAAAAGTGTGAATATCGTATTTGCAATTTATTTTCTTTAAGAGTCATATTTCACATTCAAATACAAATTAGGGTCAAATTTGCCATTCAAAAAGTGTGAAAATCGTATTTGCAATTCATTTTCCTTAAGAGTCATATTTTACATCCAGTTACAAATTAGGGGCGAATTTGCCACTCAAAAAGTGTGAATATCGTATTTGCAACTTATTTTCCTTAAGAGTCATATTTCACTTCGAAATACAAATTAGGGGCAAATTTGCCATTCAAAAAGTGTGAATATCGTATTTGCAATTTATTTTCGTTAAGAGTCATATTTCACATCCAAATACAAATTAGGGGCAAATTCGCTACTAAAAATTGTGAATATCGTATTTGCGATTTATTTTCCTTAAGAGTCATATTTTACATCCAAATACAAATTAGGGGCAAATTTGCCACTAAAAAGTGTGAATATCGTATTTGCAATTTATTTTCCTTAAGAGTCATATTTCACATCCAAATACAAATTAGGGCGAATTTGCCATTCATAAAGTGTGAATATCGTATTTGCAAGTTATTTTCCTTAAGAGTCATATTTCACTTCTAAATACAAATTAGAGGCAAATTTGCTACTCAAAAAGTGTGAAAATAGTATTTGCAATTTATTTTCCTTAAGAGTCATAATTCACATCCAAATACAAATTAGGGGCAAATTTGCCACTTAAAAAGTGTGAATATCAGATTTGCAAATTATTTTCTTTAAGAGTCATATTTAACATTCAAATACAAATTAGGGGCGAATTTGTCAGTCAAAAAGTGTGAATATCGTATTTGCAAATTATTTTCCTTAAGAGTCATATTTCACTTAGAAATACAAATTAGGGGCGAATTTGCCACTCAAAAAGTGTGAATATCGTATTTGCAATTTATTTTCTTTAAGAGTCATATTTCACATCCAAATATAAATTATGGGCAAATTTGCCATTCAAAAAGTGTGAATATCGTATTTGCAATTTATTTTCCTTAAGAGTCATATTTCACATCCAAATACAAATTAGGGGCGAATTTGCCACTCAAAAAGTGTGAATATTGTATTTGCAACTTATTTTCATTAAGAGTACGTCATATTTCAGTTCGCAATACAAATTAGGGCCAAATTTGCCACTCAAAAAGTGTGAATATCGTATTTGCAACGTACTTTCCTTAAGAGTCATATTTTACTTCGAAATACAAATTAGGGGCAAATTTGCCACTCAAAAAGTGTAAATATCGTATTTGCAATTTATTTTCCTTAAGAGTCATATTTCACATCCAAATACAGATTAGGGCGAATTTGCCACTCAAAAAGTGTGAATATAGTATTTGCAATTTATTTTCGTTAAGAGTCATATTTTACATCCAAATACAAATTATGGGCAAATTTGCAACTTAAAAAGTGTGAATATCATATTTGCAATTTATTTTCCATAAGAGTCATATTTCACATTCAAATACAAATTAGGGGCGAATTTGCCATTCAAAAAGTGTTAATATCGTATTTGCAATTTATTTTCGTTAAGAGTCATATTTCATATCCAAATACAAATTAGGGGCGAATTTGACACTCAAAAAGTGTGAATATCGTATTTGCAATATATTTATTTAAGAGTCATATTTCTCATCCAAATACAAATTAGTGGCAAATTTACCACTCAAAAAGTGTGAATATCGTATTTGCAATTTATTTTCCTTAAGAGTCATATTTCACATCCAAATACAAATTAGGGGCGAATTTGCCACTCAAAAAGTGTGAATATTGTATTTGCAACTTATTTTCATTAAGAGTACGTCATATTTCAGTTCGCAATACAAATTAGGGGCAAATTTGCCACTCAAAAAGTGTGAATATCGTATTTGCAATTTATTTTCGTTAAGAGTCATATTTCACATCCAAATACAAATTAGGGTCAAATTTGCCACTAAAAATTGTGAATATCGTATTTGCAATTTATTTTCCTTAAGAGTCATATTTCACATCCAAATACAAATTAGGGGCAAATTTGCCACTCAAAAAGTGTGAATATCGTATATGCAATTTTGTTTTCCTTAAGAGTCATATTTCACATCCAAATGCAAATTAGGGGCAAATTTGCCACTTAAAAAGTGTGAATATCATATTTGCAATTTATTTTCCTTAAGAGTCATATTTCACATCTAAATACAAATTAGGGGCGAATTTGCCACTCAAAAACTGGGAATATCGTATTTTCAACTTATTTTCATTAAGAGTCATATTTCACTTCGAAATACAAATTAGGGGCAAATTTGCCACTCAAAAAGTGTTAAAATTGTATTTGCAATTTATTTTCTTTAAGAGTCATATTTCACATCCAAATACAAATTCGGGGCAAATTTGCCACTCAAAAAGTGTGAATATCGTATTTGCAAGTTATTTTCCATAAGAGTCATATTTCACTTCGAAATACAAATTAGGGGCAAATTTGTCACTAAAAAAGTGTAAAAATGGTATTTGGAATTTATTTTCCATAAGAGTCATATTTCAGATCCAAATACAAATTAGGGGCAAATTTGCCATTCAAAAAGTGTGAATATCGTATTTGCAACTTATTTTCATTAAGAGTCATATTTCACTTCGAAATACAAGTTAGGGGCAAATTTGCCACTCAAAAAGTGTGAAAATAGTATTTGCAATTTATTTTCCTTAAGAGTCATATTTCACATCCAAATACAAATTAGGGGCAAATTTGCCACTCAAAAAGTGTGAAAATAGTGTTTGCAATTTATTTTCCTTAGGCGTCATATTTCACTTCGAAATACAAATTAGGGGTAAATTTGCCACTCAAAAAGTGTGAATATCGTGTTTACAATTTATTTTCCTTAAGAGTCATATTTCACATCCAAATTTAAATTAGGGCAAATTTGCCACTAAAAAGTGCGAATATCGTATTTGCAATTTATTTTCCTTAAGAGTCATATTTCACATCCAAATACAAATTAGGGCGAATTTGCCACTCAAAAAGTGTGAATATCGTATTTGCAAATTATTTTCCCTAAGAGTCATATTTCACTTCGAAATACAAATTAGGGGCAAATTTGCCACTCAAAAAGTGTGAAAATAGTATTTGCAATTTATTTTCCTTAAGAGTCATATTTCACTTCGAAATACAAATTAGAGGCAAATTTGCTACTCAAAAAGTGTGAAAATAGTATTTGCAATTTATTTTCCTTAAAAGTCATATTTCACATCCAAATACAAATTAGGGTGAATTTGCCACTCAAAAAGTGTGAATATCGTATTTGCAAGTTATTTTCCTTAAGAGTCATATTTCACTTCGAAATACAAATTAGGGGCAAATTTGCCACTCAAAAAGTGTGAAAATAGTATTTGCAATTTATTTTCCTTAAGAGTCATATTTCACATCCAAATACAAATTAGGGGCAAATTTGCCACTCAAAAAGTGTGAAAATAGTGTTTGCAATTTATTTTCCTTAGGAGTCATATTTCACTTCGAAATACAAATTAGGGGTAAATTGGCCACTCAAAAAGTGTGAATATCGTGTTTACAATTTATTTTCCTTAAGAGTCATATTTCACATCCAAATTCAAATTAGGGCAAATTTGCCACTAAAAAGTGCGAATATCGTATTTGCAATTTATTTTCCTTAAGAGTCATATTTCACATCCAAATACAAATTAGGGTGAATTTGCCACTCAAAAAGTGTGAATATCGTATTTGCAAGTTATTTTCCTTAAGAGTCATATTTCACTTCGAAATACAAATTAGGGGCAAATTTGCCACTCAAAAAGTGTGAAAATAGTATTTGCAATTTATTTTCCTTAAGAGTCATATTTCACATCCAAATACAAATTAGGGGCAAATTTGCCACTTAAAAAGTGTGAATATCATATTTGCAATTTATTTTCCTTAAGAGTCATATTTCACATTCAAATACAAATTAGGGGCGAATTTTTCAGTCAAAAAGTGTGAATATCGTATTTGCAATTTATTTTCTTTAAGAGTCATATTTCACTTAGAATTACAAATTAGGGGCGAATTTGCTACTCAAAAAGTGTGAATATCGTATTTGCAATTTATTTTCTTTAAGAGTCATATTTCACATTCAAATACAAATTAGGGTCAAATTTGCCATTCAAAAAGTGTGAAAATCGTATTTGCAATTCATTTTCCTTAAGAGTCATATTTTACATCCAGTTACAAATTAGGGGCGAATTTGCCACTCAAAAAGTGTGAATATCGTATTTGCAACTTATTTTCCTTAAGAGTCATATTTCACTTCGAAATACAAATTAGGGGCAAATTTGCCATTCAAAAAGTGTGAATATCGTATTTGCAATTTATTTTCGTTAAGAGTCATATTTCACATCCAAATACAAATTAGGGGCAAATTCGCTACTAAAAATTGTGAATATCGTATTTGCGATTTATTTTCCTTAAGAGTCATATTTTACATCCAAATACAAATTAGGGGCAAATTTGCCACTAAAAAGTGTGAATATCGTATTTGCAATTTATTTTCCTTAAGAGTCATATTTCACATCCAAATACAAATTAGGGCGAATTTGCCATTCAAAAAGTGTGAATATCGTATTTGCAAGTTATTTTCCTTAAGAGTCATATTTCACTTCGAAATACAAATTAGAGGCAAATTTGCTACTCAAAAAGTGTGAAAATAGTATTTGCAATTTATTTTCCTTAAGAGTCATAATTCACATCCAAATACAAATTAGGGGCAAATTTGCCACTTAAAAAGTGTGAATATCAGATTTGCAAATTATTTTCTTTAAGAGTCATATTTAACATTCAAATACAAATTAGGGGCGAATTTGTCAGTCAAAAAGTGTGAATATCGTATTTGCAAATTATTTTCCTTAAGAGTCATATTTCACTTAGAAATACAAATTAGGGGCGAATTTGCCACTCAAAAAGTGTGAATATCGTATTTGCAATTTATTTTCTTTAAGAGTCATATTTCACATCCAAATATAAATTATGGGCAAATTTGCCATTCAAAAAGTGTGAATATCGTATTTGCAATTTATTTTCCTTAAGAGTCATATTTCACATCCAAATACAAATTAGGGGCGAATTTGCCACTCAAAAAGTGTGAATATTGTATTTGCAACTTATTTTCATTAAGAGTACGTCATATTTCAGTTCGCAATACAAATTAGGGCCAAATTTGCCACTCAAAAAGTGTGAATATCGTATTTGCAACGTACTTTCCTTAAGAGTCATATTTTACTTCGAAATACAAATTAGGGGCAAATTTGCCACTCAAAAAGTGTAAATATCGTATTTGCAATTTATTTTCCTTAAGAGTCATATTTCACATCCAAATACAGATTTGGGCGAATTTGCCACTCAAAAAGTGTGAATATAGTATTTGCAATTTATTTTCGTTAAGAGTCATATTTTACATCCAAATACAAATTATGGGCAAATTTGCAACTTAAAAAGTGTGAATATCATATTTGCAATTTATTTTCCATAAGAGTCATATTTCACATTCAAATACAAATTAGGGGCGAATTTGCCATTCAAAAAGTGTTAATATCGTATTTGCAATTTATTTTCGTTAAGAGTCATATTTCATATCCAAATACAAATTAGGGGCGAATTTGACACTCAAAAAGTGTGAATATCGTATTTGCAATATATTTATTTAAGAGTCATATTTCTCATCCAAATACAAATTAGTGGCAAATTTACCACTCAAAAAGTGTGAATATCGTATTTGCAATTTATTTTCCTTAAGAGTCATATTTCACATCCAAATACAAATTAGGGGCGAATTTGCCACTCAAAAAGTGTGAATATTGTATTTGCAACTTATTTTCATTAAGAGTACGTCATATTTCAGTTCGCAATACAAATTAGGGGCAAATTTGCCACTCAAAAAGTGTGAATATCGTATTTGCAATTTATTTTCGTTAAGAGTAATATTTCACATCCAAATACAAATTAGGGTCAAATTTGCCACTAAAAATTGTGAATATCGTATTTGCAATTTATTTTCCTTAAGAGTCATATTTCACATCCAAATACAAATTAGGGGCAAATTTGCCACTCAAAAAGTGTGAATATCGTATATGCAATTTTGTTTTCCTTAAGAGTCATATTTCACATCCAAATGCAAATTAGGGGCAAATTTGCCACTTAAAAAGTGTGAATATCATATTTGCAATTTATTTTCCTTAAGAGTCATATTTCACATCTAAATACAAATTAGGGGCGAATTTGCCACTCAAAAACTGGGAATATCGTATTTGCAACTTATTTTCATTAAGAGTCATATTTCACTTCGAAATACAAATTAGGGGCAAATTTGCCACTCAAAAAGTGTTAAAATTGTATTTGCAATTTATTTTCCTTAAGAGTCATATTTCACATCCAAATACAAATTCGGGGCAAATTTGCCACTCAAAAAGTGTGAATATTGTATTTGCAAGTTATTTTCCATAAGAGTCATATTTCACTTCGAAATACAAATTAGGGGCAAATTTGTCACTAAAAAAGTGTAAAAATGGTATTTGGAATTTATTTTCCATAAGAGTCATATTTCAGATCCAAATACAAATTAGGGGCAAATTTGCCATTCAAAAAGTGTGAATATCGTATTTGCAACTTATTTTCATTAAGAGTCATATTTCACTTCGAAATACAAGTTAGGGGCAAATTTGCCACACAAAAAGTGTGAAAATGATATTTGCAATTTATTTTCCTTAAGAGTCATATTTCACATCCAAATACAAATTATGGGCAAATTTGCCACTCAAAAAGTGTGAATATCGTGTTTGCAATTTATTTTCCTTAAGAGTCATATTTCACTTCGAAATACAAATTAGGGGCAAATTTGCCACTCAAAAAGTGTGAAAATGGTATTTGCAATTTATTTTCCTTAATAGTCATATTTCACATCCAAATACAAATTCGGGGCAAATTTGCCACTCAAAAAGTGTGAATATCGTATTTGCAAGTTATTTTCCATAAGATTCATATATCAATTCGAAATACAAATTAGGGGCAAATTTGCCACTAAAAAAGTGTAAAAATGGTATTTGGAATTTATTTTCCATAAGAGTCATATTTCACATCCAAATACAAATTAGGGGCAAATTTGCCATTAAAAAAGTGTGAATATCGTATTTGCAACTTATTTTCATTAAGAGTCATATTTCACTTCGAAATACAAGTTAGGGTCAAATTTGCCACACAAAAAGTGTGAAAATGGTATTTGCAATTTATTTTCTTTAAGACTCATATTTCACATCCAAATACAAATTATGGGCAAATTTGCCACTCAAAAAGTGTGAATATCGTGTTTGCAATTTATTTTTCTTAAGAGTCATATTTCACTTCGAAATACAAATTAGGGGCAAATTTGTCACTCAAAAAGTGTGAAAATGGTATTTGCAATTTATTTTCCTTAATAGTCATATTTCACATCCAAATACAAATTCGGGGCAAATTTGCCACTCAAAAAGTGTGAATATCGTATTTGCAACTTATTTTCATTAAGAGTCATATTTCACTTCGAAATACAAATTAGGGGCAAATTTGCCACTCAAAAAGTGTGAAAATAGTATTTGCAATTTATTTTCCTTAAGAGTCATATTTCACATCCAAATACAAATTAGGGGCAAATTTGCCACTCAAAAAGTGTGAAAATAGTGTTTGCAATTTATTTTCCTTAGGAGTCATATTTCACTTCGAAATACAAATTAGGGGTAAATTTGCCACTCAAAAAGTGTGAATTTCGTGTTTACAATTTATTTTCCTTAAGAGTCATATTTCACATCCAAATTCAAATTAGGGCAAATTTGCCACTAAAAAGTGCGAATATCGTATTTGCAATTTATTTTCCTTAAGAGTCATATTTCACATCCAAATACAAATTAGGGCGAATTTGCCACTCAAAAAGTGTGAATATCGTATTTGCAAGTTATTTTCCTTAAGTGTCATATTTCACTTCGAAATACAAATTAGGGCAAATTTGCTACTCAAAAAGTGTGAAAACAGTATTTGCAATTTATTTTTCTTTAAGAGTCATATTTCACATCCAAATACAAATTAGGGGCAAATTTGCCACTTAAAAAGTGTGAATATCATATTTGCAATTTATTTTCTTTAAGAGTCATATTTCACATTAAAATACAAATTAGGGGCGAATTTGTCAGTCAAAAAGTGTGAATATCGTATTTGCAATTTATTTTCTTTAAGAGTCATATTTCACTTAGAAATACAAATTAGGGGCGAATTTGACAATCAAAAAGTGTGAATATCGTATTTGCAATTTATTTTCTTTAAGAGTCATATTTCACATCCAAATACAAATTAGGGGCAAATTTGCAATTCAAAAAGTGTGAATATCGTATTTGCAATTCATTTTCCTTAAGAGTCATATTTCACATCCAGTTACAAATTAGGGGCGAATTTGCCTCTCAAAAAGTGTGAATATTGTATTTGCAACTTATTTTCATTAAGAGTACGTAATATTTCAGTTCGCAATACAAATTGGGGCAAATTTGCCACTCAAAAAGTGTGAATATCGTATTTGCAACTTATTTTCCCTAAGAGTCATATTTCACTTCGAAATACAAATTAGGGGCAAATTTGCCACTCAAAAAGTGTGAATATCGTATTTGCAATTTATTTTCGTTAAGAGTCATATTTCACATCCAAATACAAATTAGGGGCAAATTTGCCACTAAAAATTGTGAATATCGTATTTGCGATTTATTTTCCTTAAGAGTCATATTTTACATCCAAATACAAATTAGGGGCAAATTTGCCACTAAAAAGTGTGAATATCGTATTTGCAATTTATTTTCCTTAAGAGTCATATTTCACATCCAAATACAAATTAGGGCGAATTTGCCATTCAAAAAGTGTGAATATCGTATTTGCAAGTTATTTTCCTTAAGAGTCATATTTCACTTCGAAATACAAATTAGAGGCAAATTTGCTACTCAAAAAGTGTGAAAATAGTATTTGCAATTTATTTTCCTTAAGAGTCATATTTCACATCCAAATACAAATTAGGGGCAAATTTGCCACTTAAAAAGTGTGAATATCATATTTGCAAATTATTTTCTTTAAGAGTCATATTTCACATTCAAATACAAATTAGGGGCGAATTTTTCAGTCAAAAAGTGTGAATATCGTATTTGCAATTTATTTTCCTTAAGAGTCATATTTCACTTAGAAATACAAATTAGGGGCGAATTTGCCACTCAAAAAGTGGGAATATCGTATTTGCAACTTATTTTCATTAAGAGTCATATTTCACTTCGAAATACAAATTAGGGGCAAATTTGCCACTCAAAAAGTGTGAATATGGTATTTGCAATTTATTTTCCTTAAGAGTCATATTTCACATCCAAATACAAATTCGTGGCAAATTTGCCGCTAAAAAAAAGTGAATATCGTATTTGTAAGTTATTTTCCATAAGAGTCATATTTCACTTAGAAATACAAATTAGGGGCAAATTTGTCACTAAAAAAGTGTAAAAATGGTATTTGGAATTTATTTTCCATAAGAGTCATATTTCACATCCAAATACAAATTAGGGGCAAATTTGCCATTAAAAAAGTGTGAATATCGTATTTGCAACTTATTTTTATTAAGAGTCATATTTCACTTCGAAATACAAGTTAGGGGCAAATTTGCCACACAAAAAGTGTGAAAATGGTATTTGCAATTTATTTTCCTTAAGAGTCATATTTCACATCCAAATACAAATTATGGGCTAATTTGCCACTCAAAAAGTGTGAATATCGTGTTTGCAATTTATTTTCTTTAAGAGTCATATTTCACTTCGAAATACAAATTAGGGGCAAATTTGTCACTCAAAAAGTGTGAAAATGGTATTTGCAATTTATTTTCCTTAATAGTCATATTTCACATCCAAATACAAATTCGGGGCAAATTTGCCACTCAAAAAGTGTGAATATCGTATTTGCAACTTATTTTCATTAAGAGTCATATTTCACTTCGAAATACAAATTAGGGGCAAATTTGCCACTCAAAAAGTGTGAAAATAGTATTTGCAATTTATTTTCCTTAAGAGTCATATTTCACATCCAAATACAAATTAGGGGCAAATTTGCCACTCAAAAAGTGTGAAAATAGTGTTTGCAATTTATTTTCCTTAGGAGTCATATTTCACTTCGAAATACAAATTAAGGGTAAATTTGCCACTCAAAAAGTGTGAATATCGTGTTTACAATTTATTTTCCTTAAGAGTCATATTTCACATCCAAATTCAAATTAGGGCAAATTTGCCACTAAAAAGTGCGAATATCGTATTTGCAATTTATTTTACTTAAGAGTCATATTTCACATCCAAATACAAATTAGGGTGAATTTGCCACTCAAAAAGTGTGAATATCGTATTTGCAAGTTATTTTTTTTAAGAGTCATATTTCACTTCGAAATACAAATTAGGGGCAAATTTGCCACTCAAAAAGTGCGAAAATAGTATTTGCAATTTATTTTCCTTAAGAGTCATATTTCACATCCAAATACAAATTAGGGGCAAATTTGCCACTTAAAAAGTGTGAATATCATATTTGCAATTTATTTTCCTTAAGAGTCATATTTCACATTCAAATACAAATTAGGGGCGAATTTGTCACTCAAAAAGTGTGAATATCGTATTTGCAAGTTATTTTCCTTAAGAGTCATATTTCACTTCGAAATACAAATTAGAGGCAAATTTGCTACTCAAAAAGTGTGAATATCGTATTTGCAATTTATTTTCCTTAAGAGTCATAATTCACATCCAAATACAAATTAGGGGCAAATTTGCCACTTAAAAAGTGTGAATATCAGATTTGCAATTCATTTTCCTTAAGAGTCATATTTCACATCCAGTTACAAATTAGGGGCGAATTTGCCACTCAAAAAGTGTGAATATCGTATTTGCAACTTATTTTCCTTAAGAGTCATATTTCACATCCAAATACAAATTAGGGCGAATTTGCCATTCAAAAAGTGTGAATATCGTATTTGCAAGTTATTTTCCTTAAGAGTCATATTTCACTTCGAAATACAAATTAGAGGCAAATTTGCTACTCAAAAAGTGTGAAAATAGTATTTGCAATTTATTTTCCTTAAGAGTCATAATTCACATCCAAATACAAATTAGGGGCAAATTTGCCACTTAAAAAGTGTGAATATCAGATTTGCAAATTATTTTCTTTAAGAGTCATATTTAACATTCAAATACAAATTAGGGGCGAATTTGTCAGTCAAAACGTGTGAATATCGTATTTGCAATTTATTTTCCTTAAGAGTCATATTTCACTTAGAAATACAAATTAGGGGCGAATTTGCCACTCAAAAAGTGTGAATATCGTATTTGCAATTTATTTTCTTTAAGAGTCATATTTCACATCCAAATATAAATTATGGGCAAATTTGCCATTCAAAAAGTGTGAATATCGTATTTGCAATTTATTTTCCTTAAGAGTCATATTTCACATCCAAATACAAATTAGGGGCGAATTTGCCACTCAAAAAGTGTGAATATTGTATTTGCAATTTATTTTCATTAAGAGTACGTCATATTTCAGTTCGCAATACAAATTAGGGCCAAATTTGCCACTCAAAAAGTGTGAATATCGTATTTGCAACGTACTTTCCTTAAGCGTCATATTTTACTTCGAAATACAAATTAGGGGCAAATTTGCCACTCAAAAAGTGTAAATATCGTATTTGCAATTTATTTTCCTTAAGAGTCATATTTCACATCCAAATACAGATTAGGGCGAATTTGCCACTCAAAAAGTGTGAATATAGTATTTGCAATTTATTTTCGTTAAGAGTCATATTTCACATCCAAATACAAATAAGGGGCAAATTTGCCACTTAAAAAGTGTGAATATCATATTTGGAATTTATTTTCCATAAGAGTCATATTTCACATTCAAATACAAATTAGGGGCGAATTTGCCATTCAAAATGTGTGAATATCGTATTTGAAATTTATTTTCGTTAAGAGTCATATTTCATATCCAAATACAAATTAGGGGCGAATTTGACACTCAAAAAGTGTGAATATCGTATTTGCAATATATTTTCTTTAAGAGTCATATTTCTCATCCAAATACAAATTAGTGGCAAATTTACCACTCAAAAAGTGTGAATATCGTATTTGCAATTTATTTTCCTTAAGAGTCATATTTCACATCCAAATACAAATTAGGGGCGAATTTGTCACTCAAAAAGTGTGAATATTGTATTTGCAACTTATTTTCATTAAGAGTACGTCATATTTCAGTTCGCAATACAAATTAGGGGCAAATTTGCCACTCAAAAATTGTGAATATCGTATTTGCAATTTATTTTCGTTAAGAGTCATATTTCACATCCAAATACAAATTAGGGGCAAATTTGCCACTAAAAATTGTGAATATCGTATTTGCAATTTATTTTCCTTAAGAGTCATATTTCACATCCAAATACAAATTAGGGGCAAATTTGCCACTCAAAAAGTGTGAATATCGTATATGCAATTTTGTTTTCCTTAAGAGTCATATTTCACATCCAAATGCAAATTAGGGGCAAATTTGCCACTTAAAAAGTGTGAATATCATATTTGCAATTTATTTTCCTTAAGAGTCATATTTCACATCTAAATACAAATTAGGGGCGAAATTGCCACTCAAAAAGTGGGAATATCGTATTTGCAACTTATTTTCATTAAAAGTCATATTTCATTTAGAAATACAAATTAGGGGCAAATTTGCCACTCAAAAAGTGTGAAAATGATATTTACAATTTATTTTCCTTAAGAGTCATATTTCACATCAAAATACAAATTCGGGGCAAATTTGCCACTCAAAAAGTGTGAATATCGTATTTGCAAGTTACTTTCCATAAGAGTCATATTTCACTTCGAAATACAAATTAGGGGAAATTTGTCACTAAAAAAGTGTAAAAATGGTATTTGGAATTTATTTTCCATAAGAGTCATATTTCACATCCAAATACAAATTAGGGGCAAATTTGCCATTCAAAAAGTGTGAATATCGTATTTGCAACTTGTTTTCATTAAGAGTCATATTTCACTTCGAAATACAAGTTAGGGGCAAATTTTCCACACAAAAAGTGTGAAAATGGTATTTGCAATTTATTTTCCTTAAGAGTCATATTTCACATCCAAATACAAATTAGCGGCAAATTTGCAACGCAAAAAGTGTGAATATCGTATTTGCAACTTATTTTCCTTAAGAGTCATATTTCACTTCGAAATACAAATTAGGGGCAAATTTGCCACTCAAAAAATGTGAATATCGTATTTGCAATTTATTTTATTTAAGAGTCATATTTCACATCCAAATACAAATTAGGGGCAAATTTGCCACTAAAAATTGTGAATATCGTATTTGCGATTTATTTTCCTTAAGAGTCATATTTTACATCCAAATACAAATTAGGGGCAAATTTGCCACTAAAAAGTGTGAATATCGTATTTGCAATTTATTTTCCTTAAGAGTCATATTTCACATCCAAATACAAATTAGGGCGAATTTGCCATTCAAAAAGTGTGAATATCGTATTTGCAAGTTATTTTCCTTAAGAGTCATATTTCACTTCGAAATACAAATTAGAGGCAAATTTGCTACTCAAAAAGTGTGAAAATAGTATTTGCAATTTATTTTCCTTAAGAGTCATATTTCACATCCAAATACAAATTAGGGGCAAATTTGCCACTTAAAAAGTGTGAATATCATATTTGCAAATTATTTTCTTTAAGAGTCATATTTCACATTCAAATACAAATTAGGGGCGAATTTTTCAGTCAAAAAGTGTGAATATCGTATTTGCAATTTATTTTCCTTAAGAGTCATATTTCACTTAGAAATACAAATTAGGGGCGAATTTGCCACTCAAAAAGTGGGAATATCGTATTTGCAACTTATTTTCATTAAGAGTCATATTTCACTTCGAAATACAAATTAGGGGCAAATTTGCCACTCAAAAAGTGTGAATATGGTATTTGCAATTTATTTTCCTTAAGAGTCATATTTCACATCCAAATACAAATTCGGGGCAAATTTGCCACTCAAAAAAAGTGAATATCGTATTTGCAAGTTATTTTCCATAAGAGTCATATTTCACTTAGAAATACAAATTAGGGGCAAATTTGTCACTAAAAAGGTGTAAAAATGGTATTTGGAATTTATTTTCCATAAGAGTCATATTTCACATCCAAATACAAATTAGGGGCAAATTTGCCATTAAAAAAGTGTGAATATCGTATTTGCAACTTATTTTCATTAAGAGTCATATTTCACTTCGAAATACAAGTTAGGGGCAAATTTGCCACACAAAAAGTGTGAAAATGGTATTTGCAATTTATTTTCCTTAAGAGTCATATTTCACATCCAAATACAAATTATGGGCAAATTTGCCACTCAAAAAGTGTGAATATCGTGTTTGCAATTTATTTTTCTTAAGAGTCATATTTCACTTCGAAATACAAATTAGGGGCAAATTTGTCACTCAAAAAGTGTGAAAATGGTATTTGCAATTTATTTTCCTTAATAGTCATATTTCACATCCAAATACAAATTCGGGGCAAATTTGCCACTCAAAAAGTGTGAATATCGTATTTGCAACTTATTTTCATTAAGAGTCATATTTCACTTCGAAATAAAAATTAGGGGCAAATTTGCCACTCAAAAAGTGTGAAAATAGTATTTGCAATTTATTTTCCTTAAGAGTCATATTTCACATCCAAATACAAATTAGGGGCAAATTTGCCACTCAAAAAGTGTGAAAATAGTGTTTGCAATTTATTTTCCTTAGGAGTCATATTTCACTTCGAAATACAAATTAGGGGTAAATTTGCCACTCAAAAAGTGTGAATATCGTGTTTACAATTTATTTTCCTTAAGAGTCATATTTCACATCCAAATTCAAATTAGGGCAAATTTGCCACTAAAAAGTGCGAATATCGTATTTGCAATTTATTTTCCTTAAGAGTCATATTTCACATCCAAATACAAATTAGGGTGAATTTGCCACTCAAAAAGTGTGAATATCGTATTTGCAAGTTATTTTCCTTAAGAGTCATATTTCACTTCGAAATACAAATTAGGGGCAAATTTGCCACTCAAAAAGTGTGAAAATAGTATTTGCAATTTATTTTCCTTAAGAGTCATATTTCACATCCAAATACAAATTAGGGGCAAATTTGCCACTTAAAAAGTGTGAATATCATATTTGCAATTTATTTTCCTTAAGAGTCATATTTCACATTCAAATACAAATTAGGGGCGAATTTGTCAGTCAAAAAGTGTGAATATCGTATTTGCAAGTTATTTTCCTTAAGAGTCATATTTAACTTCGAAATACAAATTAGAGGCAAATTTGCTACTCAAAAAGTGTGAATATCATATTTGCAATTTATTTTCCTTAAGAGTCATAATTCACATCCAAATACAAATTAGGGGCAAATTTGCCACTTAAAAAGTGTGAATATCAGATTTGCAATTCATTTTCCTTAAGAGTCATATTTCACATCCAGTTACAAATTAGGGGCGAATTTGCCACTCAAAAAGTGTGAATATCGTATTTGCAACTTAATTTCCTTAAGAGTCATATTTCACTTCGAAATACAAATTAGGGGCAAATTTGCCATTCAAAAAGTGTGAATATCGTATTTGCAATTTATTTTCGTTAAGAGTAATATTTCAAATCCAAATACAAATTAGGGGCAAATTTGCTACTAAAAATTGTGAATATCGTATTTGCGATTTATTTTCCTTAAGAGTCATATTTTACATCCAAATACAAATTAGGGGCAAATTTGCCACTAAAAAGTGTGAATATCGTATTTGCAATTTATTTTCCTTAAGAGTCATATTTCACATCCAAATACAAATTAGGGCGAATTTGCCATTCAAAAAGTGTGAATATCGTATTTGCAAGTTATTTTCCTTAAGAGTCATATTTCACTTCGAAATACAAATTAGAGGCAAATTTGCTACTCAAAAAGTGTGAAAATAGTATTTGCAATTTATTTTCCTTAAGAGTCATAATTCACATCCAAATACAAATTAGGGGCAAATTTGCCACTTAAAAAGTGTGAATATCAGATTTGCAAATTATTTTCTTTAAGAGTCATATTTAACATTCAAATACAAATTAGGGGCGAATTTGTCAGTCAAAAAGTGTGAATATCGTATTTGCAATTTATTTTCCTTAAGAGTCATATTTCACTTAGAAATACAAATTAGGGGCGAATTTGCCACTCAAAAAGTGTGAATATCGTATTTGCAATTTATTTTCTTTAAGAGTCATATTTCACATCCAAATATAAATTATGGGCAAATTTGCCATTCAAAAAGTGTGAATATCGTATTTGCAATTTATTTTCCTTAAGAGTCATATTTCACATCCAAATACAAATTAGGGGCGAATTTGCCACTCAAAAAGTGTGAATATTGTATTTGCAACTTATTTTCATTAAGAGTACGTCATATTTCAGTTCGCAATACAAATTTGGGCCAAATTTGCCACTCAAAAAGTGTGAATATCGTATTTGCAACGTACTTTCCTTAAGCGTCATATTTTACTTCGAAATACAAATTAGGGGCAAATTTGCCACTCAAAAAGTGTAAATATCGTATTTGCAATTTATTTTCCTTAAGAGTCATATTTCACATCCAAATACAGATTAGGGCGAATTTGCCACTCAAAAAGTGTGAATATAGTATTTGCAATTTATTTTCGTTAATAGTCATATTTCACATCCAAATACAAATAAGGGGCAAATTTGCCATTTAAAAAGTGTGAATATCATATTTGCAATTTATTTTCCATAAGAGTCATATTTCACATTCAAATACAAATTAGGGGCGAATTTGCCATTCAAAAAGTGTGAATATCGTATTTGCAATTTATTTTCGTTAAGAGTCATATTTCATATCCAAATACAAATTAGGGGCGAATTTGACACTCAAAAAGTGTGAATATCGTATTTGCAATATATTTTCTTTAAGAGTCATATTTCTCATCCAAATACAAATTAGTGGCAAATTTACCACTCAAAAAGTGTGAATATCGTATTTGCAATTTATTTTCCTTAAGAGTCATATTTCACATCCAAATACAAATTAGGGCGAATTTGCCATTCAAAAAGTGTGAATATCGTATTTGCAAGTTATTTTCCTTAAGAGTCATATTTCACTTCGAAATACAAATTAGAGGCAAATTTGCTACTCAAAAAGTGTGAAAATAGTATTTGCAATTTATTTTCCTTAAGAGTCATAATTCACATCCAAATACAAATTAGGGGCAAATTTGCCACTTAAAAAGTGTGAATATCAGATTTGCAAATTATTTTCTTTAAGAGTCATATTTAACATTCAAATACAAATTAGGGGCGAATTTGTCAGTCAAAAAGTGTGAATATCGTATTTGCAATTTATTTTCCTTAAGAGTCATATTTCACTTAGAAATACAAATTAGGGGCGAATTTGCCACTCAAAAAGTGTGAATATCGTATTTGCAATTTATTTTCTTTAAGAGTCATATTTCACATCCAAATATAAATTATGGGCAAATTTGCCATTCAAAAAGTGTGAATATCGTATTTGCAATTTATTTTCCTTAAGAGTCATATTTCACATCCAAATACAAATTAGGGGCGAATTTGCCACTCAAAAAGTGTGAATATTGTATTTGCAACTTATTTTCATTAAGAGTACGTCATATTTCAGTTCGCAATACAAATTTGGGCCAAATTTGCCACTCAAAAAGTGTGAATATCGTATTTGCAACGTACTTTCCTTAAGCGTCATATTTTACTTCGAAATACAAATTAGGGGCAAATTTGCCACTCAAAAAGTGTAAATATCGTATTTGCAATTTATTTTCCTTAAGAGTCATATTTCACATCCAAATACAGATTAGGGCGAATTTGCCACTCAAAAAGTGTGAATATAGTATTTGCAATTTATTTTCGTTAATAGTCATATTTCACATCCAAATACAAATAAGGGGCAAATTTGCCATTTAAAAAGTGTGAATATCATATTTGCAATTTATTTTCCATAAGAGTCATATTTCACATTCAAATACAAATTAGGGGCGAATTTGCCATTCAAAAAGTGTGAATATCGTATTTGCAATTTATTTTCGTTAAGAGTCATATTTCATATCCAAATACAAATTAGGGGCGAATTTGACACTCAAAAAGTGTGAATATCGTATTTGCAATATATTTTCTTTAAGAGTCATATTTCTCATCCAAATACAAATTAGTGGCAAATTTACCACTCAAAAAGTGTGAATATCGTATTTGCAATTTATTTTCCTTAAGAGTCATATTTCACATCCAAATACAAATTAGGGGCGAATTTGTCACTCAAAAAGTGTGAATATTGTATTTGCAACTTATTTTCATTAAGAGTACGTCATATTTCAGTTCGCAATACAAATTAGGGGCAAATTTGCCACTCAAAAAGTGTGAATATCGTATTTGCAATTTATTTTCGTTAAGAGTCATATTTCACATCCAAATACAAATTAGGGGCAAATTTGCCACTAAAAATTGTGAATATCGTATTTGCAATTTATTTTCCTTAAGAGTCATATTTCACATCCAAATACAAATTAGGGGCAAATTTGCCACTCAAAAAGTGTGAAAATGGTTTTTGAATTTTATTTTATTTAAGAGTCAAATTTCATATCCAAATACAAATTAGGGGCAAATTTGCCGCTCAAAAAGTGTGAATATCGTGTTTGCAATTTATTTTCCTTAAGAGTCATATTTCACTTCGAAATACAAATTATGGGCAAATTTGTCACTCAAAAAGTTTGAAAATGGTATTTGCAATTTATTTTCCTAAAGAGTTATATTTCAAATCCAAATACAAATTAGGGGCAAATTTGCCATTCAGAAAGTGTGAATATCGTATTTGCAATTTATTTTTTTTAAAAGTCATATTTCACATCCAAATACAAATTATGGGTAAATTTGCCATTCCAAAATTGTGAATATCGTATTTGCAATTTATTTTCCTTAAGAGTCATATTTCACTTAGAAATACAAATTATGGACGAATTTGCCACTCAAAAAGTGTGAATATCGTATTTGCAATTTATTTTCCTTAAGAGTCAAATTTCACATCCAAATACAAATTAGGGGCAAATTTGCCACTCAAAAAGTGTGAAAATAGTATTTGCAATTTATTTTCCTTAAGAGTCATATTTCGCATCCAAATACAAATTAGGGGCAAATTTGCAACTTAAAAAGTGTGAATATCGTATTTGCAATTTATTTTTCTTAAGAGTCATATTTCACATCCAAATACAAATTAGGATCTAATTTGCCACTCAAAAAGTGTGAATATCGTATTTGCAATTTATTTTCCTTAAAAGTCATATTTCACTTAGAAATACAAATTAGGGGCGAATTTGCCACTCAAAAAGTGTGAATATCGTATTTGCAATTTATTTTCTTTAAGAGTCATATTTCACATCCAAATACAAATTAGTGGCAAATATGCCATTCAAAAAGTGTGAATATCGTATTTACAATTTATTTTCCTTAAGAGTCATATTTTCACATTCAAATACAAATTAGGGGCAAATTTGCCACTCAAAAAATGTGAATATCGTATTTGCAATATATTTTCTTTAAGAGTCATATTTCACATCCAAATACAAATTAGCGGCAAATTTACCACTAAAAAAGTGTGAATATCGTATTTGCAATTTATTTTCCTTAAGAGTCATATTTCACATCCAAATACAAATTAGGGGCAAATTTTCCACAAAAAAAGTGTGAATATCGTATTTACAATTCATTTTCCTTAAGAGTCATATTTCACATCTAAATACAAATTCGGGGCGAATTTGCCACTCAAAAAGTGTGAATATCGTATTTGCAATTTATTTTCCTTAAGAGTCATATTTCACTTCGAAATACAAATTAGGGGCAAATTTGCCACTCAAAAAGTGTGAAAATAGTATTTACAATTCATTTTCCTTAAGAGTCATATTTCACATCTAAATACAAATTCGGGGCGAATTTGCCACTCAAAAAGTGTGAATATCGTATTTGCAATTTATTTTCCTTAAGAGTCATATTTCACTTCGAAATACAAATTAGGGGCAAATTTGCCACTCAAAAAGTGTGAAAATAGTATTTGCAATTTATTTTCCTTAAGAGTCATATTTCACTACGAAATACAAATTAGGGGCAAATTTGCAAATTAGGGGCAAATTAGGGGCAAATTTGAAAATGGTATTTGCAACTTATTTTCATTAAAAATGGTATTTGCAACTTATTTTCATTAAGAGTACGTCATATTTCACTACGAAATACAAATTAGGGGCAAAATTGCCACTCAAAAAGTGTGAATATCGTAATTGCAACTTATTTTCATAAGAGTACGTCATATTTCACTACGAATACAAATTAGGGGCAAATTTGCCACTCAAAAAGTGTGAATATCGTAATTGCAACTTATTTTCCTTTAGAGTCATATTTCACATCAAGATACTAATTAGGGGCAAATTTGCCACTCAAAAAGTGTGAATATCGTATTTGCAATTTATTTTCCTTAAGAGTCATATTTCACATTCAAATACAAATTAGGGGCGAATTTGCCACTCAAAAAGTGTGAATATCGTATTTGCATTTTATTTTCATTAAGAGTACGTCATATTTCACTACGAAATACAAATTTGGGGCAAATTTGCCACTCAAAAGTGTGAATATCGTAATTGCAACTTATTTTCATTAAGAGTACGTCATATTTCACTACGAAATACAAATTAGGGGCAAATTTGCCACTCAAAAAGTGGTGAATATCGTAATTGCAACTTATTTTCCTTTAGAGTCATATTTCACCTTTGAAATACAAATTAGGGGCAAATTTGCCACTCAAAAAGTGTAAATATCGTATTTGCAATTTATTTTCCTTAAGAGTCATATTTCACATTCAAATACAAATTAGGGCGAATTTGCCACTCAAAAAGTGTGAATATCGTATTTGCATTTTATTTTCCTTAAGAGTCATATTTCACTTAGAAATACAAATTAGGGGCAAATTTGCCATTCAAAAAGTGTGAATATCGTATTTGCAATTTATTTTCCTTAAGAGTCATATTTCACATCCAAATACAAATTAGGGGCAAATTTTCCACAAAAAAGTGTGAATATCGTATTTACAATTCATTTTCCTTAAGAGTCATATTTCACATCTAAATACAAATTCGGGGCGAATTTGCCACTCAAAAAGTGTGAATATCGTATTTGCAATTTATTTTTCCTTAAGAGTCATATTTCACTTCGAAATACAAATTAGGGGCAAATTTGCCACTCAAAAAAGTGTGAAAATAGTATTTGCAATTTATTTTCCTTAAGAATCATATTTCGCATCCAAATACAAATTAGCGGCAAATTTGCCACTTAAAAAGTGTGAATATCGTATTTGAAATTTATTTTTCTTAAGAGTCATATTTCACATCCAAATACAAATTAGGGGCAAATTTGTCACTCAAAAAGTGTGAATATCGTATTTGCAATTTATTTTCCTTAAAAGTCATTTTTAACTTAGAAATACAAATTATGGACGAATTTGCCACTCAAAAAGTGTGAATATCGTATTTGCAATTTATTTTCTTTAAGAGTCATATTTCACTTCCAAATACAAATTATGGGCAAATTTGCCATTCAAAAAGTGTGAAAATGGTATTTGCAATTTATTTTCCTTAAAAGTCATATTTCACATCCATATACAAATTAGGGGCGAATTTGCCACTCAAAAAGTGTGAATATCGTATTTGCAACTTATTTTCATTAAGAGTACGTCATATTTCACTACGAAATACAAATTAGGGGCAAATTTGCCACTCAAAAAGTGTGAAAATGGTATTTGCAATTTATTTTCCTTAAGAGTCATATTTCACATCAAAATACAAATTAGGGGCAAATTTGCAACTCAAAAAGTGTGAATATCATATTTGCAAGTTATTTTCCAAAAGAGTCATATTTCAACTTCGAAATACAAATTAGGGGCAAATTTGCCACTAAAAAAGTGTAAAAATGGTATTGCAATTATTTTCCATAAGAGTCATATTTCACATCCAAATACAAATTAGGGGCAATTTGTCATTCAAAAAGTGTGTTTGCAACTTATTTTCATTAAGAGTCATATTTTCACTTCGAAATATAAATTAGGGGCAAATTTGCCACTCAAAAAGTGTGAAAATGGTATTTGCAATTTATTTTATTTAAGAGTCAAATTTCACATCCAAATACAAATTAGGGGCAAATTTGCCAATCAAAAAGTGTGAATACCGTGTTTGCAATTTATTTTCCTTAAGAGTCATATTTCACTTCGAAATACAAATTATGGGCAAATTTGTCACTCAAAAAGTTTGAAAATGGTATTTGCAATTTATTTTCCTTAAGAGTTATATTTCAAATCCAAATACAAATTACGGGCAAATTTGCCATTCAAAAAGTGTGAATATCGTATTTGCAACTTATTTTCATTAAGAGTCATATTTCACTTCGAAATACAAATTAGGGGCAAATTTGCCATTCAAAAAGTGTGAATATCATATTTGCAACTTATTTTCATTAAGAGTCATATTTCACTTCGAAATACAAATTAGGGGCAAATTTGCCACTCAAAAAGTTGTGAAAATCGTATTTGCAATTTATTTTCCTTAAGAGTCATATTTCACATCAAGATACTAATTAGGGTCAAATTTGCCACTCAAAAAGTGTGAATATCGTATTTGCAATTTATTTTCCTTAAGAGTCATATTTCACATCCAAATACAAATTAGGGGCGAATTTGCCACTCAAAAAGTGTGAATATCGTATTTGCAACTTATTTTCATTAAGAGTACGACATATTTCACTACGAAATACAAATTAGGGGCAAATTTGCCACTCAAAAAGTGTGAATATCGTAATTGCAAATTATTTTCATTAAGAGTACGTCTATTTCACTACGAATTACAAATTAGGGGCAAATTTGCCACTCAAAAAGTGTGAATATCGTAATTGCAACTTATTTTCCTTTAAAGTCATATTTCACTTTGAAATACAAATTAGGGGCAAATTTGCCACTCAAAAAGTGTAAATATCGTATTTGCAATTTATTTTCCTTAAGAGTCATATTTCACATTCAAATACAAATTAGGGCGAATTTGCCACTCAAAAAGTGTGAATATCGTATTTGCATTTTATTTTCCTTAAGAGTCATATTTCACTTAGAAATACAAATTAGGGGCAAATTTGCCATTCAAAAAGTGTGAATATCGTATTTGCAATTTATTTTCCTTAAGAGTCATATTTCACATCCAAATACAAATTAGGGGCAAATTTTCCACAAAAAAGTGTGAATATCGTATTTACAATTCATTTTCCTTAAGAGTCATATTTCACATCTAAATACAAATTCGGGGCGAATTTGCCACTCAAAAAGTGTGAATATCGTATTGCAATTTATTTTCCTTAAGAGTCATATTTCACTTCGAAATACAAATTAGGGGCAAATTTGCCACTCAAAAGTGTGAAAATAGTATTTGCAATTTATTTTCCTTAAGAGTCATATTTCGCATCCAAATACAAATTAGGAGCAAATTTGCCACTTAAAAAGTGTGAATATCGTATTTGAAATTTATTTTTCTTAAGAGTCATATTTCACATCCAAATACAAATTAGGGGCAAATTTGTCACTCAAAAAGTGTGAATATCGTATTTGCAATTTATTTTCCTTAAAAGTCATTTTTAACTTAGAAATACAAATTATGGACGAATTTGCCACTCAAAAAGTGTGAATATCGTATTTGCAATTTATTTTCTTTAAGAGTCATATTTCACATCCAAATACAAATTATGGGCAAATTTGCCATTCAAAAAGTGTGAAAATGGTATTTGCAATTTATTTTCCTTAAAAGTCATATTTCACATCCAAATACAAATTAGGGGCGAATTTGCCACTCAAAAAGTGAGAATATCGTATTTGCAACTTATTTTCAATAAGGGTCATATTTCACTTCGAAATACAAATTAGGGGCAAATTTGCCACTCAAAAAGTGTGAAAATGGTATTTGCAATTTATTTTCCTTAAGAGTCATATTTCACATCAAAATACAAATTAGGGGCAAATTTGCAACTCAAAAAGTGTGAATATTATATTTGCAAGTTATTTTCCAAAAGAGTCATATTTCACTTCGAAATACAAATTAGGGGCAAATTTGCCACTAAAAAAGTGTAAAAATGGTATTTGCAATTTATTTTCCA
>CATIUR010000080.1:12500-95893 GCA_949592205.1 Helichrysum umbraculigerum | reverse complement strand
AAAAAACTGAGTTTTTCGAAAAGCAAAAAAAATCGATCTTCTTTGTGTGACAGCTTAAAAATCTATTTATGGTCAACTTATTAAGTTTTGGTCTATATTAGGTATTTATATACATTTAGGATGGAAAATTGTTTATATATATAGGACATTACTGGAAATTACTGATTTTTTTTGCATTACCAAAAAATACGTACTATTTTGCGTAATGCTTTAATTTTTTATTCGGTGCCAGATTTTATATTTTAATGAAAAAATAGGCTATATTATATAGTTATGTGGTCAGTTTAAGTATGTATATACATTATTTTTTTAATTATTGTTGTTTCAATTGAACTAAAAAAAACCGAGTTTTCCGATAAGCAAAAAAAGCCGAGTTTCTTTCTGTGACAGCTTAAAAATCTATTTGTGGTCAACTTATTAAGTTTTAGCCTATATTAGGTATTTATATACGTTTAGGATGGAAAATTGTTTATTTATATACGACATTACGGGAAATTACTGAATTTTTTTGCATTACCCAAAAATACGTACTATTTTGCGTAATGCTTTAATTTTTTATTCGGTGCCAGATTTTATATTTTAATGAAAAAATGAGCTATAATATATAGTTATGTGGTCAGTTTAAGTATGTATATACATTATTTTTTGAATTATTGTTGTTTCTATTTAACTAAAAAAAACCGAGTTTTTCGATAATTAAAAAAAACCGAGTTTCTTTCTGTGACAGCTTAAAAATCTATTTATGGTCAACTTATTAATTTTTGGTCTATATTAGGTATCTATATACGTTTAGGATGGAAAATTATTTATTTATATACGACATTATTGAAAATTACCGAATTTTTTTGCATTACGCTAAAATACGTACTATTTTGCGTAATGCTTTAATTTTGTATTTGGTGCCGGATTTTATATTTTAATGAAAAAATA
Organism: Helichrysum umbraculigerum; assembly: GCA_949592205.1. Lineage (NCBI taxonomy): Eukaryota > Viridiplantae > Streptophyta > Magnoliopsida > Asterales > Asteraceae > Helichrysum > Helichrysum umbraculigerum. The sequence continues at coordinate 94,963 of CATIUR010000080.1, read as the reverse complement.
GGCTATATTATATAGTTATGTGGTCCGTTTAAGTATGTATATAAATTATTTTTTTAATTATTGTTGTTTCAATTGAACTAAAAAAAACCGAGTTTTCCGATAAGCAAAAAAAGCCGAGTTTCTTTCTGTGACAGCTTAAAAATCTATTTATGGTCAACTTATTAAGTTTTAGCCTATATTAGGTATTTATATACGTTTAGGATGGAAAATTGTTTATTTATATACGACATTACGGGAAATTACTGAATTTTTTTGCATTACCCAAAAATACGTACTATTTTATGTAATGCTTTAATTTTTTATTCGGTGCCAGATTTTATATTTTAATGAAAAAACATGCTATAATATATAGTTATGTGGTCAGTTTAAGTATGTATATACATTATTTTTTGAATTATTGTTGTTTCTATTGAATTCAAAAAAACTGAGTTTTTCGAAAAGCAAAAAAAATCGATTTTCTTTGTGTGACAGCTTAAAAATCTATTTATGGTCAACTTATTAAGTTTTGGTCTATATTAGGTATTTATATACATTTAGGATGGAAAATTGTTTATATATATAGGACATTACTGGAAATTACTGAATTTTTTTGCATTACCCAAAAATACGTACTATTTTGCGTAATGCTTTAATTTTTCATTCGGTGCCAGATTTTATATTTTAATGAAAAAATAGGCTATATTATATAGTTATGTGGTCAGTTTAATTATGTATATACATTATTTTTTTAATTATTGTTGTTTCAATTGAACTAAAAAAAACCGAGTTTTCCGATAAGCAAAAAAAGCCGAGTTTCTTTCTGTGACAGCTTAAAAATCTATTTATGGTCAACTTATTAAGTTTTAGCCTATATTAGGTATTTATATACGTTTAGGATGGAAAATTGTTTATTTATATACGACATTACGGGAAATTACTGAATTTTTTTGCATTACCCAAAAATACGTACTATTTTGCGTAATGCTTTAATTTTTTATTCGGTGCCAGATTTTATATTTTAATGAAAAAATGAGCTATAATATATAGTTATGTGGTCAGTTTAAGTATGTATATACATTATTTTTTGAATTATTGTTGTTTCTATTTAACTAAAAAAAACCGAGTTTTTCGATAATTAAAAAAAACCGAGTTTCTTTCTGTGACAGCTTAAAAATCTATTTATGGTCAACTTATTAATTTTTGGTCTATATTAGGTATCTATATACGTTTAGGATGGAAAATTATTTATTTATATACGACATTATTGAAAATTACCGAATTTTTTTGCATTACGCTAAAATACGTACTATTTTGCGTAATGCTTTAATTTTGTATTTGGTGCCGGATTTTATATTTTAATGAAAAAATAGGCTATATTATATAGTTATGTGGTCCGTTTAAGTATGTATATAAATTATTTTTTTAATTATTGTTGTTTCAATTGAACTAAAAAAAACCGAGTTTTCCGATAAGCAAAAAAAGCCGAGTTTCTTTCTGTGACAGCTTAAAAATCTATTTATGGTCAACTTATTAAGTTTTAGCCTATATTAGGTATTTATATACGTTTAGGATGGAAAATTGTTTATTTATATACGACATTACGGGAAATTACTGAATTTTTTTGCATTACCCAAAAATACGTACTATTTTATGTAATGCTTTAATTTTTTATTCGGTGCCAGATTTTATATTTTAATGAAAAAACATGCTATAATATATAGTTATGTGGTCAGTTTAAGTATGTATATACATTATTTTTTGAATTATTGTTGTTTCTATTGAATTCAAAAAAACTGAGTTTTTCGAAAAGCAAAAAAAATCGATTTTCTTTGTGTGACAGCTTAAAAATCTATTTATGGTCAACTTATTAAGTTTTGGTCTATATTAGGTATTTATATACATTTAGGATGGAAAATTGTTTATATATATAGGACATTACTGGAAATTACTGAATTTTTTTGCATTACCAAAAAATACGTACTATTTTGCGTAATGCTTTAATTTTTCATTCGGTGCCAGATTTTATATTTTAATGAAAAAATAGGCTATATTATATAGTTATGTGGTCAGTTTAATTATGTATATACATTATTTTTTTAATTATTGTTGTTTCAATTGAACTAAAAAAAACCGAGTTTTCCGATAAGCAAAAAAAGCCGAGTTTCTTTCTGTGACAGCTTAAAAATCTATTTATGGTCAACTTATTAAGTTTTAGCCTATATTAGGTATTTATATACGTTTAGGATGGAAAATTGTTTATTTATATACGACATTACGGGAAATTACTGAATTTTTTTGCATTACCCAAAAATACGTACTATTTTGCGTAATGCTTTAATTTTTTATTCGGTGCCAGATTTTATATTTTAATGAAAAAATGAGCTATAATATATAGTTATGTGGTCAGTTTAAGTATGTATATACATTATTTTTTGAATTATTGTTGTTTCTATTTAACTAAAAAAAACCGAGTTTTTCGATAATTAAAAAAAACCGAGTTTCTTTCTGTGACAGCTTAAAAATCTATTTATGGTCAACTTATTAATTTTTGGTCTATATTAGGTATCTATATACGTTTAGGATGGAAAATTATTTATTTATATACGACATTATTGAAAATTACCGAATTTTTTTGCATTACGCTAAAATACGTACTATTTTGCGTAATGCTTTAATTTTGTATTTGGTGCCGGATTTTATATTTTAATGAAAAAATAGGCTATATTATATAGTTATGTGGTCCGTTTAAGTATGTATATAAATTATTTTTTTAATTATTGTTGTTTCAATTGAACTAAAAAAAACCGAGTTTTCCGATAAGCAAAAAAAGCCGAGTTTCTTTCTGTGACAGCTTAAAAATCTATTTATGGTCAACTTATTAAGTTTTAGCCTATATTAGGTATTTATATACGTTTAGGATGGAAAATTGTTTATTTATATACGACATTACGGGAAATTACTGAATTTTTTTGCATTACCCAAAAATACGTACTATTTTATGTAATGCTTTAATTTTTTATTCGGTGCCAGATTTTATATTTTAATGAAAAAACATGCTATAATATATAGTTATGTGGTCAGTTTAAGTATGTATATACATTATTTTTTGAATTATTGTTGTTTCTATTGAATTCAAAAAAACTGAGTTTTTCGAAAAGCAAAAAAAATCGATTTTCTTTGTGTGACAGCTTAAAAATCTATTTATGGTCAACTTATTAAGTTTTGGTCTATATTAGGTATTTATATACATTTAGGATGGAAAATTGTTTATATATATAGGACATTACTGGAAATTACTGAATTTTTTTGCATTACCAAAAAATACGTACTATTTTGCGTAATGCTTTAATTTTTCATTCGGTGCCAGATTTTATATTTTAATGAAAAAATAGGCTATATTATATAGTTATGTGGTCAGTTTAATTATGTATATACATTATTTTTTTAATTATTGTTGTTTCAATTGAACTAAAAAAAACCGAGTTTTCCGATAAGCAAAAAAAGCCGAGTTTCTTTCTGTGACAGCTTAAAAATCTATTTATGGTCAACTTATTAAGTTTTAGCCTATATTAGGTATTTATATACGTTTAGGATGGAAAATTGTTTATTTATATACGACATTACGGGAAATTACTGAATTTTTTTGCATTACCCAAAAATACGTACTATTTTGCGTAATGCTTTAATTTTTTATTCGGTGCCAGATTTTATATTTTAATGAAAAAATGAGCTATAATATATAGTTATGTGGTCAGTTTAAGTATGTATATACATTATTTTTTGAATTATTGTTGTTTCTATTTAACTAAAAAAAACCGAGTTTTTCGATAATTAAAAAAAACCGAGTTTCTTTCTGTGACAGCTTAAAAATCTATTTATGGTCAACTTATTAATTTTTGGTCTATATTAGGTATCTATATACGTTTAGGATGGAAAATTATTTATTTATATACGACATTATTGAAAATTACCGAATTTTTTTGCATTACGCTAAAATACGTACTATTTTGCGTAATGCTTTAATTTTGTATTTGGTGCCGGATTTTATATTTTAATGAAAAAATAGGCTATATTATATAGTTATGTGGTCCGTTTAAGTATGTATATAAATTATTTTTTTAATTATTGTTGTTTCAATTGAACTAAAAAAAACCGAGTTTTCCGATAAGCAAAAAAAGCCGAGTTTCTTTCTGTGACAGCTTAAAAATCTATTTATGGTCAACTTATTAAGTTTTAGCCTATATTAGGTATTTATATACGTTTAGGATGGAAAATTGTTTATTTATATACGACATTACGGGAAATTACTGAATTTTTTTGCATTACCCAAAAATACGTACTATTTTATGTAATGCTTTAATTTTTTATTCGGTGCCAGATTTTATATTTTAATGAAAAAACATGCTATAATATATAGTTATGTGGTCAGTTTAAGTATGTATATACATTATTTTTTGAATTATTGTTGTTTCTATTGAATTCAAAAAAACTGAGTTTTTCGAAAAGCAAAAAAAATCGATTTTCTTTGTGTGACAGCTTAAAAATCTATTTATGGTCAACTTATTAAGTTTTGGTCTATATTAGGTATTTATATACATTTAGGATGGAAAATTGTTTATATATATAGGACATTACTGGAAATTACTGAATTTTTTTGCATTACCAAAAAATACGTACTATTTTGCGTAATGCTTTAATTTTTCATTCGGTGCCAGATTTTATATTTTAATGAAAAAATAGGCTATATTATATAGTTATGTGGTCAGTTTAATTATGTATATACATTATTTTTTTAATTATTGTTGTTTCAATTGAACTAAAAAAAACCGAGTTTTCCGATAAGCAAAAAAAGCCGAGTTTCTTTCTGTGACAGCTTAAAAATCTATTTATGGTCAACTTATTAAGTTTTAGCCTATATTAGGTATTTATATACGTTTAGGATGGAAAATTGTTTATTTATATACGACATTACGGGAAATTACTGAATTTTTTTGCATTACCCAAAAATACGTACTATTTTGCGTAATGCTTTAATTTTTTATTCGGTGCCAGATTTTATATTTTAATGAAAAAATGAGCTATAATATATAGTTATGTGGTCAGTTTAAGTATGTATATACATTATTTTTTGAATTATTGTTGTTTCTATTTAACTAAAAAAAACCGAGTTTTTCGATAATTAAAAAAAACCGAGTTTCTTTCTGTGACAGCTTAAAAATCTATTTATGGTCAACTTATTAATTTTTGGTCTATATTAGGTATCTATATACGTTTAGGATGGAAAATTATTTATTTATATACGACATTATTGAAAATTACCGAATTTTTTTGCATTACGCTAAAATACGTACTATTTTGCGTAATGCTTTAATTTTGTATTTGGTGCCGGATTTTATATTTTAATGAAAAAATAGGCTATATTATATAGTTATGTGGTCCGTTTAAGTATGTATATAAATTATTTTTTTAATTATTGTTGTTTCAATTGAACTAAAAAAAACCGAGTTTTCCGATAAGCAAAAAAAGCCGAGTTTCTTTCTGTGACAGCTTAAAAATCTATTTATGGTCAACTTATTAAGTTTTAGCCTATATTAGGTATTTATATACGTTTAGGATGGAAAATTGTTTATTTATATACGACATTACGGGAAATTACTGAATTTTTTTGCATTACCCAAAAATACGTACTATTTTATGTAATGCTTTAATTTTTTATTCGGTGCCAGATTTTATAATTTAATGAAAAAACATGCTATAATATATAGTTATGTGGTCAGTTTAAGTATGTATATACATTATTTTTTGAATTATTGTTGTTTCTATTGAATTCAAAAAAACTGAGTTTTTCGAAAAGCAAAAAAAATCGATTTTCCTTGTGTGACAGCTTAAAAATCTATTTATGGTCAACTTATTAAGTTTTGGTCTATATTAGGTATTTATATACATTTAGGATGGAAAATTGTTTATATATATAGGACATTACTGGAAATTACTGAATTTTTTTGCATTACCAAAAAATACGTACTATTTTGCGTAATGCTTTAATTTTTTATTCGGTGCCAGATTTTATATTTTAATGAAAAAATAGGCTATATTATATAGTTATGTGGTCAGTTTAATTATGTATATACATTATTTTTTTAATTATTGTTGTATCAATTGAACTAAAAAAAACCGAGTTTTCCGATAAGCAAAAAAAGCCGAGTTTCTTTCTGTGACAGCTTAAAAATCTATTTATGGTCAACTTATTAAGTTTTAGCCTATATTAGGTATTTATATACGTTTAGGATGGAAAATTGTTTATTTATATACGACATTACGGGAAATTACTGAATTTTTTTGCATTACCCAAAAATACGTACTATTTTGCGTAATGCTTTAATTTTTTATTCGGTGCCAGATTTTATATTTTAATGAAAAAATGAGCTATAATATATAGTTATGTGGTCAGTTTAAGTATGTATATACATTATTTTTTGAATTATTGTTGTTTCTATTTAACTAAAAAAAACCGAGTTTTTCGATAATTAAAAAAAACCGAGTTTCTTTCTGTGACAGCTTAAAAATCTATTTATGGTCAACTTATTAATTTTTGGTCTATATTAGGTATCTATATACGTTTAGGATGGAAAATTATTTATTTATATACGACATTATTGAAAATTACCGAATTTTTTTGCATTACGCTAAAATACGTACTATTTTGCGTAATGCTTTAATTTTGTATTTGGTGCCGGATTTTATATTTTAATGAAAAAATAGGCTATATTATATAGTTATGTGGTCCGTTTAAGTATGTATATAAATTATTTTTTTAATTATTGTTGTTTCAATTGAACTAAAAAAAACCGAGTTTTCCGATAAGCAAAAAAAGCCGAGTTTCTTTCTGTGACAGCTTAAAAATCTATTTATGGTCAACTTATTAAGTTTTAGCCTATATTAGGTATTTATATACGTTTAGGATGGAAAATTGTTTATTTATATACGACATTACGGGAAATTACTGAATTTTTTTGCATTACCCAAAAATACGTACTATTTTATGTAATGCTTTAATTTTTTATTCGGTGCCAGATTTTATAATTTAATGAAAAAACATGCTATAATATATAGTTATGTGGTCAGTTTAAGTATGTATATACATTATTTTTTGAATTATTGTTGTTTCTATTGAATTCAAAAAAACTGAGTTTTTCGAAAAGCAAAAAAAATCGATTTTCTTTGTGTGACAGCTTAAAAATCTATTTATGGTCAACTTATTAAGTTTTGGTCTATATTAGGTATTTATATACATTTAGGATGGAAAATTGTTTATATATATAGGACATTACTGGAAATTACTGATTTTTTTTGCATTACCAAAAAATACGTACTATTTTGCGTAATGCTTTAATTTTTTATTCGGTGCCAGATTTTATATTTTAATGAAAAAATAGGCTATATTATATAGTTATGTGGTCAGTTTAAGTATGTATATAAATTATTTTTTTAATTATTGTTGTTTCAATTGAACTAAAAAAAACCGAGTTTTCCGATAAGCAAAAAAAGCCGAGTTTTTTCTGTGACAGCTTAAAAATCTATTTATGGTCAACTTATTAAGTTTTAGCCTATATTAGGTATTTATATACGTTTAGGATGGAAAATTGTTTATTTATATACGACATTACGGGAAATTACTGAATTTTTTTGCATTACCCAAAAATACGTACTATTTTATGTAATGCTTTAATTTTTTATTCGGTGCCAGATTTTATATTTTAATGAAAAAACATGCTATAATATATAGTTATGTGGTCAGTTTAAGTATGTATATACATTATTTTTTGAATTATTGTTGTTTCTATTTAACTAAAAAAAACCGAGTTTTTCGATAATAAAAAAAAAACCGAGTTTTTTCTGTGACAGCTTAAAAATTTATTTATGGTCAACTTATTAAGTTTTGGTCTATATTAGGTATTTATATACGTTTAGGATGGAAAATTGTTTATTTATATACGAAATTACTGGAAATTACTGAATTTTTTTGCATTACCCAAAAATACGTACTATTTTGCGTAATGCTTTAATTTTTTATTCGGTGCCAGATTTTATATTTTAATGAAAAAATGAGCTATAATATATAGTTATGTGGTCAGTTTAAGTATGTATATACATTATTTTTTGAATTATTGTTGTTTCTATTTAACAAAAAAAAACCGAGCTTTTCGATAATTAAAAAAAATCGAGTTTCTTTCTGTGACAGCTTAAAAATCTATTTATGGTCAACTTATTAATTTTTGGTCTATATTAGGTATCTATATACGTTTAGGATGGAAAATTATTTATTTATATACGACATTATTGAAAATTACCGAATTTTTTTGCATTACGCTAAAATACGTACTATTTTGCGTAATGCTTTAATTTTGTATTTGGTGCCAGATTTTATATTTTAATGAAAAAATATGCTATATTATATAGTTATGTGGTCCGTTTAAGTATGTATATACATTATTTTTTGAATTATTGTTGTTTCTATTGAATTCAAAAAAACTGAGTTTTTCGAAAAGCAAAAAAAATCGATTTTCTTTGTGTGACAGCTTAAAAATCTATTTATGGTCAACTTATTAAGTTTTGGTCTATATTAGGTATTTATATACATTTAGGATGGAAAATTGTTTATATATATAGGACATTACTGGAAATTACTAAATTTTTTTGCATTACCAAAAAATACGTACTATTTTGCGTAATGCTTTAATTTTTTATTCGGTGCCAGATTTTATATTTTAATGAAAAAATAGGCTATATTATATAGTTATGTGGTCAGTTTAAGTATGTATATAAATTATTTTTTTAATTATTGTTGTTTCAATTGAACTAAAAAAAACCGAGTTTTCCGATAAGCAAAAAAAGCCGAGTTTCTTTCTGTGACAGCTTAAAAATCTATTTATGGTCAACTTATTAAGTTTTAGCCTATATTAGGTATTTATATACGTTTAGGATGGAAAATTGTTTATTTATATACGACATTACGGGAAATTACTGAATTTTTTTGCATTACCCAAAAATACGTACTATTTTATGTAATGCTTTAATTTTTTATTCGGTGCCAGATTTTATATTTTAATGAAAAAACATGCTATAATATATAGTTATGTGGTCAGTTTAAGTATGTATATACATTATTTTTTGAATTATTGTTGTTTCTATTTAACTAAAAAAAACCGAGTTTTTCGATAATAAAAAAAAAACCGAGTTTCTTTCTGTGACAGCTTAAAAATTTATTTATGGTCAACTTATTAAGTTTTGGTCTATATTAGGTATTTATATACGTTTAGGATGGAAAATTGTTTATTTATATACGAAATTACTGGAAATTACTGAATTTTTTTGCATTACCCAAAAATACGTACTATTTTGCGTAATGCTTTAATTTTTTATTCGGTGCCAGATTTTATATTTTAATGAAAAAATGAGCTATAATATATAGTTATGTGGTCAGTTTAAGTATGTATATACATTATTTTTTGAATTATTGTTGTTTCTATTTAACTAAAAAAAACCGAGCTTTTCGATAATTAAAAAAAACCGAGTTTCTTTCTGTGACAGCTTAAAAATCTATTTATGGTCAACTTATTAATTTTTGGTCTATATTAGGTATCTATATACGTTTAGGATGGAAAATTATTTATTTATATACGACATTATTGAAAATTACCGAATTTTTTTGCATTACGCTAAAATACGTACTATTTTGCGTAATGCTTTAATTTTGTATTTGGTGCCAGATTTTATATTTTAATGAAAAAATAGGCTATATTATATAGTTATGTGGTCCGTTTAAGTATATATATACATTATTTTTTGAATTATTGTTGTTTCTATTGAATTCAAAAAAACTGAGTTTTTCGAAAAGCAAAAAAAATCGATTTTCTTTGTGTGACAGCTTAAAAATCTATTTATGGTCAACTTATTAAGTTTTGGTCTATATTAGGTATTTATATACATTTAGGATGGAAAATTGTTTATATATATAGGACATTACTGGAAATTACTGAATTTTTTTGCATTACCAAAAAATACGTACTATTTTGCGTAATGCTTTGATTTTTTATTCGGTGCCAGATTTTATATTTTAATGAAAAAATAGGCTATATTATATAGTTATGTGGTCAGTTTAAGTATGTATATACATTATTTTTTTAATTATTGTTGTTTCAATTGAACTAAAAAAAACCGAGTTTTCCGATAAGCAAAAAAAGCCGAGTTTCTTTCTGTGACAGCTTAAAAATCTATTTATGGTCAACTTATTAAGTTTTAGCCTATATTAGGTATTTATATACATTTAGGATGGAAAATTGTTTATTTATATACGATATTATGGGAAATTACTGAATTTTTTTGCATTACCCAAAAATACGTACTATTTTATGTAATGCTTTAATTTTTTATTCGGTGCCAGATTTTATATTTTAATGAAAAAACATGCTATAATATATAGTTATGTGGTCAGTTTAAGTATGTATATACATTATTTTTTGAATTATTGTTGTTTCTATTTAACTAAAAAAAACCGAGTTTTTCGATAATAAAAAAAAAACCGAGTTTCTTTCTGTGACAGCTTAAAAATTTATTTATGGTCAACTTATTAAGTTTTGGTCTATATTAGGTATTTATATACGTTTAGGATGGAAAATTGTTTATTTATATACGAAATTACTGGAAATTACTGAATTTTTTTGCACTACACAAAAATACGTACTATTTTGCGTAATGCTTTAATTTTTTATTCGGTGCCAGATTTTATATTTTAATGAAAAAATGAGCTATAATATATAGTTATGTGGTCAGTTTAAGTATGTATATACATTATTTTTTGAATTATTGTTGTTTCTATTTAACTAAAAAAAACCGAGTTTTTCGATAATTAAAAAAAACCGAGTTTCTTTCTGTGACAGCTTAAAAATCTATTTATGGTCAACTTATTAAGTTTTAGCCTATATTAGGTATTTATATACGTTTAGGATGGAAAATTGTTTATTTATATACGACATTACGGGAAATTACTGAATTTTTTTGCATTACCCAAAAATACGTACTATTTTATGTAATGCTTTAATTTTTTATTCGGTGCCAGATTTTATATTTTAATGAAAAAACATGCTATAATATATAGTTATGTGGTCAGTTTAAGTATGTATATACATTATTTTTTGAATTATTGTTGTTTCTATTTAACTAAAAAAAACCGAGTTTCTTTCTGTGACAGCTTAAAAATTTATTTATGGTCAACTTATTAAGTTTTGGTCTATATTAGGTATTTATATACGTTTAGGATGGAAAATTGTTTATTTATATACGAAATTACTGGAAATTACTGAATTTTTTTTGCATTACCCAAAAATACGTACTATTTTGTGTAATGCTTTAATTTTTTATTCATTGCCAGATTTTATATTTTAATAAAAAAAATGAGCTATAATATATAGTTATGTGGTCAGTTTAAGTATGTATATACATTATTTTTCGAATTATTGTTGTTTCTATTTAACTAAAAAAAACCGAGCTTTTCGATAATTAAAAAAAACCGAGTTTCTTTCTGTGACAGCTTAAAAATCTATTTATGGTCAACTTATTAATTTTTGGTCTATATTAGGTATCTATATACGTTTAGGATGGAAAATTATTTATTTATATACGACATTATTGAAAATTACCGAATTTTTTTTGCATTACGCTAAAATACGTACTATTTTGCGTAATGCTTTAATTTTGTATTTGGTGCCAGATTTTATATTTTAATGAAAAAATAGGCTATATTATATAGTTATGTGGTCCGCTTAAGTATGTATATACATTATTTTTTGAATTATTGTTGTTTCTATTGAATTCAAAAAAACCGAGTTTTTCGAAAAGCAAAAAAAATCGATTTTCTTTGTGTGACAGCTTAAAAATCTATTTATGGTCAACTTATTAAGTTTTGGTCTATATTAGGTATTTATATACATTTAGGATGGAAAATTGTTTATATATATAGGACATTACTGGAAATTACTGAATTTTTTTGCATTACCAAAAAATACGTACTATTTTGCGTAATGCTTTGATTTTTTATTCGGTGCCAGATTTTATATTTTAATGAAAAATAGGCTATATTATATAGTTATGTGGTCAGTTTAAGTATGTATATACATTATTTTTTTAATTATTGTTGTTTCAATTGAACTAAAAAAAACCGAGTTTTCCGATAAGCAAAAAAAACCGAGTTTCTTTCTGTGACAGCTTAAAAAGCTATTTATGGTCAACTTATTAAGTTTTAGCCTATATTAGGTATTTATATACGTTTAGGATGGAAAATTGTTTATTTATATACGACATTATGGGAAATTACTGAATTTTTTTGCATTACCCAAAAATACGTACTATTTTATGTAATGCTTTAATTTTTTATTCGGTGCCAGATTTTATATTTTAATGAAAAAACATGCTATAATATATAGTTATGTGCTCAGTTTAAGTATGTATATACATTATTTTTTGAATTATTGTTGTTTCTATTTAACTAAAATAAACCGAGTTTTTCGATAATAAAAAAAAACCGAGTTTCTTTCTGTGACAGCTTAAAAATATATTTATGGTCAACTTATTAAGTTTTGGTCTATATTAGGTATTTATATACGTTTAGGATGGAAAATTGTTTATTTATATACGAAATTACTAGAAATTACTGAATTTTTTTGCATTACCCAAAAATACGTACTATTTTGTGTAATGCTTTAATTTTTTATTCATTGCCAGATTTTATATTTTAATAAAAAAATGAGCTATAATATATAGTTATGTGGTCAGTTTAAGTATGTATATACATTATTTTTCGAATTATTGTTGTTTCTATTTAACTAAAAAAAACCGAGCTTTTCGATAATTAAAAAAAACCGAGTTTCTTTCTGTGACAGCTTAAAAATCTATTTATGGTCAACTTATTAATTTTTGGTCTATATTAGGTATCTATATACGTTTAGGATGGAAAATTATTTATTTATATACGACATTATTGAAAATTACCGAATTTTTTTGCATTACGCTAAAATACGTACTATTTTGCGTAATGCTTTAATTTTGTATTTGGTGCCAGATTTTATATTTTAATGAAAAAATAGGCTATATTATATAGTTATGTGGTCCGCTTAAGTATGTATATACATTATTTTTTGAATTATTGTTGTTTCTATTGAATTCAAAAAAACCGAGTTTTTCGAAAAGCAAAAAAAATCGATTTTCTTTGTGTGACAGCTTAAAAATCTATTTATGGTCAACTTATTAAGTTTTGGTCTATATTAGGTATTTATATACATTTAGGATGGAAAATTTTTTATATATATAGGACATTACTGGAAATTACTAAATTTTTTTGCATTACCAAAAAATACGTACTATTTTGCGTAATGCTTTAATTTTTTATTCGGTGCCAGATTTTATATTTTAATGAAAAAATAGGCTATATTATATAGTTATGTGGTCAGTTTAATTATGTATATACATTATTTTTTAAATTATTGTTGTTTCAATTGAACTAAAAAAAACCGAGTTTTCCGATAAGCAAAAAAAGCCGAGTTTCTTTCTGTGACAGCTTAAAAATCTATTTATGGTCAACTTATTAAGTTTTAGCCTATATTAGGTATTTATATACGTTTGGGATGGAAAATTGTTTATTTATATACGACATTACGGGAAATTACTGAATTTTTTTTGCATTACCCAAAAATACGTACTATTTTATGTAATGCTTTAATTTTTTATTCGGTGCCAGATTTTATATTTTAATGAAAAAACATGCTATAATATATAGTTATGTGGTCAGTTTAAGTATGTATATACATTATTTTTTGAATTATTGTTGTTTCTATTTAACTAAAAAAAACCGAGTTTTTCGATAATAAAAAAAAACCGAGTTTCTTTCTGTGACAGCTTAAAAATTTATTTATGGTCAACTTATTAAGTTTTGGTCTATATTAGGTATTTATATACGTTTAGGATGGAAAATTGTTTATTTATATACGAAATTACTGGAAATTACTGAATTTTTTTGCACTACCCAAAAATACGTACTATTTTGCGTAATGCTTTAATTTTTTATTCGGTGCCAGATTTTATATTTTAATGAAAAAACATGCTATAATATATAGTTATGTGGTCAGTTTAAGTATGTATATACATTATTTTTTGAATTATTGTTGTTTCTATTTAACTAAAAAAAACCGAGTTTTTCGATAATTAAAAAAAACCGAGTTTCTTTCTGTGACAGCTTAAAAATCTATTTATGGTCAACTTATTAATTTTTGGTCTATATTAGGTATCTATATACGTTTAGGATGGAAAATTATTTATTTATATACGACATTATTCAAAATTACCGAATTTTTTTGCATTACGCTAAAATACGTACTATTTTGCGTAATGCTTTAATTTTGTATTTGGTGCCAGATTTTATATTTTAATGAAAAAATAGGCTATATTATATAGTTATGTGGTCCGTTTAAGTATGTATATACATTATTTTTTGAATTATTTTTGTTTCTATTGAATTCAAAAAAACCGAGTTTTTCGAAAAGCAAAAAAAATCGATTTTCTTTGTGTGACAGCTTAAAAATCTATTTATGGTCAACTTATTAAGTTTTGGTCTATATTAGGTATTTATATACATTTAGGATGGAAAATTGTTTATATATATAGGACATTACTGGAAATTACTGAATTTTTTTGCATTACCAAAAAATACGTACTATTTTGCGTAATGCTTTAATTTTTTATTCGGTGCCATATTTTATATTTTAATGAAAAAATAGGCTATATTATATAGTTATGTGGTCAGTTTAAGTATGTATATAAATTATTTTTTTAATTATTGTTGTTTCAATTGAACTAAAAAAAACCGAGTTTTCCGATAAGCAAAAAAAGCCGAGTTTCTTTCTGTGACAGCTTAAAAATCTATTTATGGTCAACTTATTAAGTTTTAGCCTATATTAGGTATTTATATACGTTTAGGATGGAAAATTGTTTATTTATATATGACATTACGGGAAATTACTGAATTTTTTTGCGTTACCCAAAAATACGTACTATTTTATGTAATGCTTTAATTTTTTATTCGGTGCCAGATTTTATATTTTAATGAAAAAACATGCTATAATATATAGTTATGTGGTCAGTTTAAGTATGTATATACATTATTTTTTGAATTATTGTTGTTTCTATTTAACTAAAAAAAACCGAGTTTTTCGAAAATAAAAAAAAAATCGAGTTTCTTTGTGTGACAGCATAAAAATCTATTTATGGTCAACTTATTAAGTTTTGGTCTATATTAGGTATTTATATACATTTAGGATGGAAAATTGTTTATTTATATACGACATTACTGGAAATTATTAAAAAAAATTTCATTACCAAAAATACGTACTATTTTGCGTAATGCTTTAATTTTTTATTCGGTGCCAGATTTTATATTTTAATAAAAAATTGGCTATAATATATAGTTATATGGTCAGTTTAAGTATGTATATACATTATTTTTTTAATTATTGTTGTTTCAATTGAACTAAAAAAAACCGAGTGTTCCGATAAGCAAAAAAAGCCGAGTTTCTTTCTGTGACAGCTTAAAAATCTATTTATGGTCAACTTATTAAGTTTTAGCCTATATTAGGTATTTATATACGTTTAGGATGGAAAATTGTTTATTTATATACGACATTACGGGAAATTACTGAATTTTTTTGCATTACCCAAAAATACGTACTATTTTATGTAATGCTTTAATTTTTTATTCGGTGCCAGATTTTATATTTTAATGAAAAAACATGCTATAATATATAGTTATGTGGTCAGTTTAAGTATGTATATACATTATTTTTTGAATTATTGTTGTTTCTATTTAACTAAAAAAAACCGAGTTTTTCGATAATAAAAAAAAACCGAGTTTCTTTCTGTGACAGCTTAAAAATATATTTATGGTCAACTTATTAAGTTTTGGTCTATATTAGGTATTTATATACGTTTAGGATGGAAAATTGTTTATTTATATACGAAATTACTGGAAATTACTGAATTTTTTTGCATTACCCAAAAATACGTACTATTTTGCGTAATGCTTTAATTTTTTATTCGGTGCCAGATTTTATATTTTAATGAAAAAATGAGCTATAATATATAGTTATGTGGTCAGTTTAAGTATGTATATACATTATTTTTTGAATTATTGTTGTTTCTATTTAACTAAAAAAAACCGAGTTTTTCGATAATTAAAAAAAACCGAGTTTCTTTCTGTGACAGCTTAAAAATCTATTTATGGTCAACTTATTAATTTTTGGTCTGTATTAGGTATCTATATACGTTTAGGATGGAAAATTATTTATTTATATACGACATTATTGAAAATTACCGAATTTTTTTGCATTACGCTAAAATACGTACTATTTTGCGTAATGCTTTAATTTTGTATTTGGTGCCAGATTTTATATTTTAATGAAAAAATAGGCTATATTATATAGTTATGTGGTCCGTTTAAGTATGTATATACATTATTTTTTGAATTATTGTTGTTTCTATTGAATTCAAAAAAACTGAGTTTTTCGAAAAGTAAAAAAAATCGATTTTCTTTGTGTGACAGCTTAAAATTTTATTTATGGTCAACTTATTAAGTTTTGGTCTATATTAGGTATTTATATACATTTAGGATGGAAAATTGTTTATATATATAGGACATTACTGGAAATTACAGAATTTTTTTGCATTACCAAAAAATACGTACTATTTTGCGTAATGCTTTAATTTTTTATTCGGTGCCAGATTTTATATTTTAATGATAAAATAGGCTATATTATATAGTTATGTGGTCCGTTTAAGTATGTATATACATTATTTTTTTAATTATTGTTGTTTCTATTTAACTCAAAAAACCGAGTTTTCCGATAAGTAAAAAAATCGAGTTTCTTTGTGTGACAGGTTTAAAATCTATTTATAGTCAACTTATTAATTTTTTGTCTATGTTAGGTATTTATATATGTTTAGGATGGAAAATTATTTATTTATATACGACATTATAGAAAATTACCGAATTTTTTTGCATTACGCTAAAATACGTACTATTTTGCGTAATGCTTTAATTTTTTATTCGGTGCCATATTTTATATTTTAATGAAAAAATAGGCTATATTATATAGTTATGTGGTCCGTTTAAGTATGTATATACATTATTTTTTGAATTATTGTTGTTTCTATTGAACTCAAAAAACCGAGTTTTTCGAAAATAAAAAAAAAAATCGAGTTTCTTTGTGTGACAGCATAAAAATCTATTTATGGTCAACTTATTAAGTTTTGGTCTATATTAGGTATTTATATACGTTTAGGATGGAAAATTATTTATTTATATACGACATTACTGGAAATTATTAAAAAAAAATTCATTACCCAAAAATACGTACTATTTTGCGTAATGCTTTAATTTTTTATTCGGTGCCAGATTTTATATTTTAATAAAAAATAGGCTATAATATATAGTTATGTGGTCAGTTTAAGTATGTATATACATTATTTTTTTAATTATTGTTGTTTCAATTGAACTAAAAAAAACCGAGTTTTCCGATAAGCAAAAAATGCCGAGTTTCTTTCTGTGACAGCTTAAAAATCTATTTATGGTCAACTTATTAAGTTTTAGCCTATATTAGGTATTTATATACGTTTAGGATGGAAATTTGTTTATTTATATACGACATTACGGGAAATTACTGAATTTTTTTGCGTTACCCAAAAATACGTACTATTTTATGTAATGCTTTAATTTTTTATTCGGTGCCAGATTTTATATTTTAATGAAAAAACATGCTATAATATATAGTTATGTGGTCAGTTTAAGTATGTATATACATTATTTTTTGAATTATTGTTGTTTCTATTTAACTAAAAAAAACCGAGTTTTTCGAAAATAAAAAAAAAATCGAGTTTCTTTGTGTGACAGCATAAAAATCTATTTATGGTCAACTTATTAAGTTTTGGTCTATATTAGGTATTTATATACGTTTAGGATGGAAAATTGTTTATTTATATACGACATTACTGGAAATTATTAAAAAAAATTTCATTACCCAAAAATACGTACTATTTTGCGTAACGCTTTAATTTTTTATTCGGTGCCAGATTTTATATTATAATAAAAAATAGGCTATAATATATAGTTATGTGGTCAGTTTAAGTATGTATATACATTATTTTTTTAATTATTGTTGTTTCAATTGAACTAAAAAAAACCGAGTGTTCCGATAAGCAAAAAAAGCCGAGTTTCTTTCTGTGACAGCTTAAAAATCTATTTATGGTCAACTTATTAAGTTTTAGCCTATATTAGGTATTTATATACGTTTAGGATGGAAAATTGTTTATTTATATACGACATTACGGGAAATTACTGAATTTTTTTGCATTACCCAAAAATACGTACTATTTTATGTAATGCTTTAATTTTTTATTAGGTGCCAGATTTTATATTTTAATGAAAAAACATGCTATAATATATAGTTATGTGGTCAGTTTAAGTATGTATATACATTATTTTTTGAATTATTGTTGTTTCTATTTAACTAAAAAAAACCGAGTTTTTCGATAATAAAAAAAAACCGAGTTTCTTTATGTGACAGCTTAAAAATATATTTATGGTCAACTTATTAAGTTTTGGTCTATATTAGGTATTTATATACGTTTAGGATGGAAAATTGTTTATTTATATACGAAATTACTGGAAATTACTGAATTTTTTTGCATTACCCAAAAATACGTACTATTTTGCGTAATGCTTTAATTTTTTATTCGGTGCCAGATTTTATATTTTAATGAAAAAATGAGCTATAATATATAGTTATGTGGTCAGTTTAAGTATGTATATACATTATTTTTTGAATTATTGTTGTTTCTATTTAACTAAAAAAAACCGAGTTTTTCGATAATTAAAAAAAAACCGAGTTTCTTTCTGTGACAGCTTAAAAATCTATTTATGGTCAACTTATTAATTTTTGGTCTATATTAGGTATCTATATACGTTTAGGATGGAAAATTATTTATTTATATACGACATTATTGAAAATTACCGAATTTTTTTGCATTACGCTAAAATACGTACTATTTTGCGTAATGCTTTAATTTTGTATTTGGTGCCAGATTTTATATTTTAATGAAAAAATAGGCTATATTATATAGTTATGTGGTCCGTTTAAGTATGTATATACATTATTTTTTGAATTATTGTTGTTTCTATTGAATTCAAAAAAACTGAGTTTTTCGAAAAGTAAAAAAAATCGATTTTCTTTGTGTGACAGCTTAAAAATTTATTTATGGTCAACTTATTAAGTTTTGGTCTATATTAGGTATTTATATACATTTAGGATGGAAAATTGTTTATATATATAGGACATTACTGGAAATTACTGAATTTTTTTGCATTACCAAAAAATACGTACTATTTTGCGTAATGCTTTAATTTTTTATTCGGTGCCAGATTTTATATTTTAATGATAAAATAGGCTATATTATATAGTTATGTGGTCCGTTTAAGTATGTATATACATTATTTTTTGAATTATTGTTGTTTCAATTTAACTCAAACAAACCGAGTTTTCCGATAAGCAAAAAAATCGAGTTTCTTTGTGTGACAGGTTTAAAATCTATTTATAGTCAACTTATTAATTTTTTGTCTATGTTAGGTATTTATATATGTTTAGGATGGAAAATTATTTATTTATATACGACATTATAGAAAATTACCGAATTTTTTTGCATTACGCTAAAATACGTACTATTTTGCGTAATGCTTTAATTTTTTATTCGGTGCCATATTTTATATTTTAATGAAAAAATAGGCTATATTATATAGTTATGTGGTCCGTTTAAGTATGTATATACATTATTTTTTGAATTATTGTTGTTTCTATTGAACTCAAAAAACCGAGTTTTTCGAAAAAAAAAAATCGAGTTTCTTTGTGTGACAGCATAAAAATCTATTTATGGTCAACTTATTAAGTTTTGGTCTATATTAGGTATTTATATACGTTTAGGATGGAAAATTATTTATTTATATACGACATTACTGGAAATTATTAAAAAAAAATTCATTACCCAAAAATACGTACTATTTTGCGTAATGCTTTAATTTTTTATTCGGTGCCAGATTTTATATTTTAATAAAAAATAGGCTATAATATATAGTTATGTGGTCAGTTTAAGTATGTATATACATTATTTTTTTAATTATTGTTGTTTCAATTGAACTAAAAAAAACCGAGTTTTCCGATAAGCAAAAAATGCCGAGTTTCTTTCTGTGACAGCTTAAAAATCTATTTATGGTCAACTTATTAAGTTTTAGCCTATATTAGGTATTTATATACGTTTAGGATGGAAAATTGTTTATATATATAGGACATTACTGGAAATTACTGAATTTTTTTGCATTACCAAAAAATACGTACTATTTTGCGTAATGCTTTAATTTTTTATTCGGTGCCAGATTTTATATTTTAATGAAAAAACATGCTATAATATATAGTTATGTGGTCAGTTTAAGTATGTATATACATTATTTTTTGAATTATTGTTGTTTCTATTTAACTAAAAAAAACCGAGTTTTCGAAAATAAAAAAAAAATCGAGTTTCTTTGTGTGACAGCATAAAAATCTATTTATGGTCAACTTATTAAGTTTTGTTCTATATTAGGTATTTATATACGTTTAGGATGGAAAATTGTTTATTTATATACGACATTACTGGAAATTATTAAAAAAAATTTCATTACCCAAAAATACGTACTATTTTGCGTAACGCTTTAATTTTTTATTCGGTGCCAGATTTTATATTATAATAAAAAATAGGCTATAATATATAGTTATGTGGTCAGTTTAAGTATGTATATACATTATTTTTTTAATTATTGTTGTTTCAATTGAACTAAAAAAAACCGAGTGTTCCGATAAGCAAAAAAAGCCGAGTTTCTTTCTGTGACAGCTTAAAAATCTATTTATGGTCAACTTATTAAGTTTTAGCCTATATTAGGTATTTATATACGTTTAGGATGGAAAATTGTTTATTTATATAAGACATTACGGGAAATTACTGAATTTTTTTGCATTACCCAAAAATACGTACTATTTTATGTAATGCTTTAATTTTTTATTCGGTGCCAGATTTTATATTTTAATGAAAAAACATGCTATAATATATAGTTATGTGGTCAGTTTAAGTATGTATATATATTATTTTTTGAATTATTGTTGTTTCTATTTAACTAAAAAAAACCGAGTTTTTCGAAAATAAAAAAAAAAATTGAGTTTCTTTGTGTGACAGCATAAAAATCTATTTATGGTCAACTTATTAAGTTTTGGTCTATATTAGGTATTTATATACGTTTAGGATGGAAAATTGTTTATTTATATACGACATTACTGGAAATTATTAAAAAAAATTTCATTACCCAAAAATACGTACTATTTTGCATAATGCTTTAATTTTTTATTCGGTGCCAGATTTTATATTTTAATAAAAAATAGGCTATAATATATAGTTATGTGGTCAGTTTAAGTATGTATATACATTATTTTTTTAATTATTGTTGTTTCAATTGAACTAAAAAAAACCGAGTGTTCCGATAAGCAAAAAAAGCCGAGTTTCTTTCTGTGACAGCTTAAAAATCTATTTATGGTCAACTTATTAAGTTTTAGCCTATATTAGGTATTTATATACGTTTAGGATGGAAAATTGTTTATTTATATACGACATTACGGGAAATTACTGAATTTTTTTGCATTACCCAAAAATACGTACTATTTTATGTAATGCTTTAATTTTTTATTCGGTGCCAGATTTTATATTTTAATGAAAAAACATGCTATAATATATAGTTATGTGGTCAGTTTAAGTATGTATATACATTATTTTTTGAATTATTGTTGTTTCTATTTAACTAAAAAAAACCGAGTTTTTCGATAATAAAAAAAAAACCGAGTTTCTTTCTGTGACAGCTTAAAAATATATTTATGGTCAACTTATTAAGTTTTGGTCTATATTAGGTATTTATATACGTTTAGGATGGAAAATTGTTTATTTATATACGAAATTACTGGAAATTACTGAATTTTTTTGCATTACCCAAAAATACGTACTATTTTGCGTAATACTTTAATTTTTTATTCGGTGCCAGATTTTATATTTTAATGAAAACATGAGCTATAATATATAGTTATGTGGTCAGTTTAAGTATGTATATACATTATTTTTTGAATTATTGTTGTTTCTATTTAACTAAAAAAAACCGAGTTTTTCGATAATTAAAAAAAACCGAGTTTCTTTCTGTGACAGCTTAAAAATCTATTTATGGTCAACTTATTAATTTTTGGTCTGTATTAGGTATCTATATACGTTTAGGATGGAAAATTATTTATTTATATACGACATTATTGAAAATTACCGAATCTTTTTGCATTACGCTAAAATACGTACTATTTTGCGTAATGCTTTAATTTTGTATTTGGTGCCAGATTTTATATTTTAATGAAAAAATAGGCTATATTATATAGTTATGTGGTCCGTTTAAGTATGTATATACATTATTTTTTGAATTATTGTTGTTTCTATTGAATTAAAAAAAACTGAGTTTTTCGAAAAGTAAAAAAAATCGATTTTCTTTGTGTGACAGCTTAAAAATTTATTTATGGTCAACTTATTAAGTTTTGGTCTATATTAGGTATTTATATACATTTAGGATGGAAAATTGTTTATATATATAGGACATTACTGGAAATTACTGAATTTTTTTGCATTACCAAAAAATACGTACTATTTTGCGTAATGCTTTAATTTTTTATTCGGTGCCAGATTTTATATTTTAATGATAAAATAGGCTATATTATATAGTTATGTGGTCCGTTTAAGTATGTATATACATTATTTTTTGAATTATTGTTGTTTCTATTTAACTCAAACAAACCGAGTTTTCCGATAAGTAAAAAAATCGAGTTTCTTTGTGTGACAGGTTTAAAATCTATTTATAGTCAACTTATTAATTTTTTGTCTATGTTAGGTATTTATATATGTTTAGGATGGAAAATTATTTATTTATATACGACATTATAGAAAATTACCGAATTTTTTTGCATTACGCTAAAATACGTACTATTTTGCGTAATGCTTTAATTTTTTATTCGGTGCCATATTTTATATTTTAATGAAAAAATAGGCTATATTATATAGTTATGTGGTCCGTTTAAGTATGTATATACATTATTTTTTGAATTATTGTTGTTTCTATTGAATTCAAAAAAACTGAGTTTTTCGAAAAGTAAAAAAAATCGATTTTCTTTGTGTGACAGCTTAAAAATTTATTTATGGTCAACTTATTAAGTTTTGGTCTATATTAGGTATTTATATACATTTAGGATGAAAAATTGTTTATATATATAGGACATAACTGGAAATTACTGAATTTTTTTGCATTACCAAAAAATACGTACTATTTTGCGTAATGCTTTAATTTTTTATTCGGTGCCAGATTTTATATTTTAATGATAAAATAGGCTATATTATATAGTTATGTGGTCCGTTTAAGTATGTATATACATTATTTTTTGAATTATTGTTGTTTCTATTTAACTCAAACAAACCGAGTTTTCCGATAAGCAAAAAAATCGAGTTTCTTTGTGTGACAGGTTTAAAATCTATTTATAGTCAACTTAATAATTTTTTGTCTATGTTAGGTATTTATATATGTTTAGGATGGAAAATTATTTATTTATATACGACATTATAGAAAATTACCGAATTTTTTTGCATTACGCTAAAATACGTACTATTTTGCGTAATGCTTTAATTTTTTATTCGGTGCCATATTTTATATTTTAATGAAAAAATAGGCTATATTATATAGTTATGTGGTCCGTTTAAGTATGTATATACATTATTTTTTGA
The DNA here is from genome assembly GCA_949592205.1 of Helichrysum umbraculigerum. Lineage (NCBI taxonomy): Eukaryota > Viridiplantae > Streptophyta > Magnoliopsida > Asterales > Asteraceae > Helichrysum > Helichrysum umbraculigerum. The sequence continues at coordinate 71,011 of CATIUR010000080.1, read as the reverse complement.
ATTATTGTTGTTTCTATTGAACTCAAAAAACCGAGTTTTTCGAAAAAAAAAAAAAATCGAGTTTCTTGGTGTGACAGCATAAAAATCTATTTATGGTCAACTTATTAAGTTTTGGTCTATATTAGGTATTTATATACGTTTAGGATGGAAAATTATTTATTTATATACGACATTACTGGAAATTATTAAAAAAAAATTCATTACCCAAAAATACGTACTATTTTGCGTAATGCTTTAATTTTTTATTCGGTGCCAGATTTTATATTTTAATAAAAAATAGGCTATAATATATAGTTATGTGGTCAGTTTAAGTATGTATATACATTATTTTTTTAATTATTGTTGTTTCAATTGAACTAAAAAAAACCGAGTTTTCCGATAAGCAAAAAATGCCGAGTTTCTTTCTGTGACAGCTTAAAAATCTATTTATGGTCAACTTATTAAGTTTTAGCCTATATTAGGTATTTATATACGTTTAGGATGGAAAATTGTTTATTTATATACGACATTACGGGAAATTACTGAATTTTTTTGCGTTACCCAAAAATACGTACTATTTTATGTAATGCTTTAATTTTTTATTCGGTGCCAGATTTTATATGTTAATGAAAAAACATGCTATAATATATAGTTATGTGGTCAGTTTAAGTATGTATATACATTATTTTTTGAATTATTGTTGTTTCTATTTAACTAAAAAAAACCGAGTTTTCGAAAATAAAAAAAAAATCGAGTTTCTTTGTGTGACAGCATAAAAATCTATTTATGGTCAACTTATTAAGTTTTGGTCTATATTAGGTATTTATATACGTTTAGGATGGAAAATTGTTTATTTATATACGACATTACTGGAAATTATTAAAAAAAATTTCATTACCCAAAAATACGTACTATTTTGCGTAACGCTTTAATTTTTTATTCGGTGCCAGATTTTATATTATAATAAAAAATAGGCTATAATATATAGTTATGTGGTCAGTTTAAGTATGTATATACATTATTTTTTTAATTATTGTTGTTTCAATTGAACTAAAAAAAACCGAGTGTTCCGATAAGCAAAAAAAGCCGAGTTTCTTTCTGTGACAGCTTAAAAATCTATTTATGGTCAACTTATTAAGTTTTAGCCTATATTAGGTATTTATATACGTTTAGGATGGAAAATTGTTTATTTATATACGACATTACGGGAAATTACTGAAATTTTTTGCATTACCCAAAAATACGTACTATTTTTTGTAATGCTTTAATTTTTTATTCGGTGCCAGATTTTATATTTTAATGAAAAAACATGCTATAATATATAGTTATGTGGTCAGTTTAAGTATGTATATACATTATTTTTTGAATTATTGTTGTTTCTATTTAACTAAAAAAAACCGAGTTTTTCGATAATAAAAAAAAACCGAGTTTCTTTATGTGACAGCTTAAAAATATATTTATGGTAAACTTATTAAGTTTTGGTCTATATTAGGTATTTATATACGTTTAGGATGGAAAATTGTTTATTTATATACGAAATTACTGGAAATTACTTAATTTTTTTGCATTACCCAAAAATACGTACTATTTTGCGTAATGCTTTAATTTTTTATTCGGTGCCAGATTTTATATTTTAATGAAAAAATGAGCTATAATATATAGTTATGTGGTCAGTTTAAGTATGTATATATATTATTTTTTGAATTATTGTTGTTTCTATTTAACTAAAAAAAACCGAGTTTTTCGATAATTAAAAAAAAACCGAGTTTCTTTCTGTGACAGCTTAAAAATCTATTTATGGTCAACTTATTAATTTTTGGTCTATATTAGGTATCTATATACGTTTAGGATGGAAAATTATTTATTTATATACGACATTATTGAAAATTACCGAATTTTTTTGCATTACGCTAAAATACGTACTATTTTGCGTAATGCTTTAATTTTGTATTTGGTGCCAGATTTTATATTTTAATGAAAAAATAGGCTATATTATATAGTTATGTGGTCCGTTTAAGTATGTATATAAATTATTTTTTGAATTATTGTTGTTTCTATTGAATTCAAAAAAACTGAGTTTTTCGAAAAGTAAAAAAAATCGATTTTCTTTGTGTGACAGCTTAAAAATTTATTTATGGTCAACTTATTAAGTTTTGATCTATATTAGGTATTTATATACATTTAGGATGGAAAATTGTTTATATATATAGGACATTACTGGAAATTACTGAATTTTTTTGCATTACCAAAAAATACGTACTATTTTGCGTAATGCTTTAATTTTTTATTCGGTGCCAGATTTTATATTTTAATGATAAAATAGGCTATATTATATAGTTATGTGGTCCGTTTAAGTATGTATATACATTATTTTTTGAATTATTGTTGTTTCAATTTAACTCAAACAAACCGAGTTTTCCGATAAGCAAAAAAATCGAGTTTCTTTGTGTGACAGGTTTAAAATCTATTTATAGTCAACTTATTAATTTTTTGTCTATGTTAGGTATTTATATATGTTTAGGATGGAAAATTATTTATTTATATACGACATTATAGAAAATTACCGAATTTTTTTGCATTACGCTAAAATACGTACTATTTTGCGTAATGCTTTAATTTTTTATTCGGTGCCATATTTTATATTTTAATGAAAAAATAGGCTATATTATATAGTTTTGTGGTCCGTTTAAGTATGTATATACATTATTTTTTGAATTATTGTTGTTTCTATTGAACTCAAAAAACCGAGTTTTTCGAAAATAAAAAAAAAATCGAGTTTCTTTGTGTGACAGCATAAAAATCTATTTATGGTCAACTTATTAAGTTTTGGTCTATATTAGGTATTTATATACGTTTAGGATGGAAAATTATTTATTTATATACGACATTACTGGAAATTATTAAAAAAAAATTCATTACCCAAAAATACGTACTATTTTGCGTAATGCTTTAATTTTTTATTCGGTGCCAGATTTTATATTTTAATAAAAAAAATAGGCTATAATATATAGTTATGTGGTCAGTTTAAGTATGTATATACATTATTTTTTTAATTATTGTTGTTTCAATTGAACTAAAAAAAACCGAGTTTTCCGATAAGCAAAAAATGCCGAGTTTCTTTCTGTGACAGCTTAAAAATCTATTTATGGTCAACTTATTAAGTTTTAGCCTATATTAGGTATTTATATACGTTTAGGATGGAAAATTGTTTATTTATATACGACATTACGGGAAATTACTGAATTTTTTTGCGTTACCCAAAAATACGTACTATTTTATGTAATGCTTTAATTTTTTATTCGGTGCCAGATTTTATATTTTAATGAAAAAACATGCTATAATATATAGTTATGTGGTCAGTTTAAGTATGTATATACATTATTTTTTGAATTATTGTTGTTTCTATTTAACTAAAAAAAACCGAGTTTTCGAAAATAAAAAAAAAATCGAGTTTCTTTGTGTGACAGCATAAAAATCTATTTATGGTCAACTTATTAAGTTTTGGTCTATATTAGGTATTTATATACGTTTAGGATGGAAAATTGTTTATTTATATACGACATTACTGGAAATTATTAAAAAAAATTTCATTACCCAAAAATACGTACTATTTTGCGTAACGCTTTAATTTTTTATTCGGTGCCAGATTTTATATTATAATAAAAAATAGGCTATAATATATAGTTATGTGGTCAGTTTAAGTATGTATATACATTATTTTTTTAATTATTGTTGTTTCAATTGAACTAAAAAAAACCGAGTGTTCCGATAAGCAAAAAATGCCGAGTTTCTTTCTGTGACAGCTTAAAAATCTATTTATGGTCAACTTATTAAGTTTTAGCCTATATTAGGTATTTATATACGTTTAGGATGGAAAATTGTTTATTTATATACGACATTACGGGAAATTACTGAAATTTTTTTGCATTACCCAAAAATACGTACTATTTTGCGTAATGCTTTAATTTTTTATTCGGTGCCAGATTTTATATTTTAATGAAAAAATGAGCTATAATATATAGTTATGTGGTCAGTTTAAGTATGTATATACATTATTTTTTGAATTATTGTTGTTTCTATTTAACTAAAAAAAACCGAGTTTTTCGATAATTAAAAAAAAACCGAGTTTCTTTCTGTGATAGCTTAAAAATCTATTTATGGTCAACTTATTAAGTTTTGGTCTATATTAGGTATTTATATACGTTTAGGATGGAAAATTGTTTATTTATATACGAAATTACTGGAAATTACTGAATTTTTTTGCATTACCCAAAAATACGTACTATTTTGCGTAATGCTTTAATTTTTTATTCGGTGCCAGATTTTATATTTTAATGAAAAAATGAGCTATAATATATAGTTATGTGGTCATTTTAAGTATGTATATACATTATTTTTTGAATTATTGTTGTTTCTATTTAACTAAAAAAAACCGAGTTTTTCGATAATTAAAAAAAAACCGAGTTTCTTTCTGTGACAGCTTAAAAATCTATTTATGGTCAACTTATTAATTTTTGGTCTATATTAGGTATCTATATACGTTTAGGATGGAAAATTATTTATTTATATACGACATTATTGAAAATTACCGAATTTTTTTGCATTACGCTAAAATACGTACTATTTTGCGTAATGCTTTAATTTTGTATTTGGTGCCAGATTTTATATTTTAATGAAAAAATAGGCTATATTATATAGTTATGTGGTCCGTTTAAGTATGTATATACATTATTTTTTGAATTATTGTTGTTTCTATTGAATTCAAAAAAACTGAGTTTTTCGAAAAGTAAAAAAAATCGATTTTCTTTGTGTGACAGCTTAAAAATTTATTTATGGTCAACTTATTAAGTTTTGGTCTATATTAGGTATTTATATACATTTAGGATTGAAAATTGTTTATATATATAGGACATTACTGGAAATTACTGAATTTTTTTGCATTACCAAAAAATACGTACTATTTTGCGTAATGCTTTAATTTTTTATTCGGTGCCAGATTTTATATTTTAATGATAAAATAAGCTATATTATATAGTTATGTGGTCCGTTTAAGTATGTATATACATTATTTTTTGAATTATTGTTGTTTCTATTTAACTCAAACAAACCGAGTTTTCCGATAAGCAAAAAAATCGAGTTTCTTTGTGTGACAGGTTTAAAATCTATTTATAGTCAACTTATTAATTTTTTGTCTATGTTAGGTATTTATATATGTTTAGGATGGAAAATTATTTATTTATATACGACATTATAGAAAATTACCGAATTTTTTTGCATTACCCAAAAATACGTACTATTTTGCGTAATGCTTTAATTTTTTATTCGGTGCCAGATTTTATATTTTAATAAAAAATAGGCTATAATATATAGTTATGTGGTCAGTTTAAGTATGTATATACATTATTTTTTTAATTATTGTTGTTTCAATTGAACTAAAAAAATCCGAGTTTTCCGATAAGCAAAAAATGCCGAGTTTCTTTCTGTGACAGCTTAAAAATCTATTTATGGTCAACTTATTAAGTTTTAGCCTATATTAGGTATTTATATACGTTTAGGATGGAAATTTGTTTATTTATATACGACATTACGGGAAATTACTGAATTTTTTTGCGTTACCCAAAAGTACGTACTATTTTATGTAATGCTTTAATTTTTTATTCGGTGCCAGATTTTATATTTTAATGAAAAAACATGCTATAATATATAGTTATGTGGTCAGTTTAAGTATGTATATACATTATTTTTTGAATTATTGTTGTTTCTATTTAACTAAAAAAAACCGAGTTTTTCGAAAATAAAAAAAAAAATCGAGTTTCTTTGTGTGACAGCATAAAAATCTATTTATGGTCAACTTATTAAGTTTTGGTCTATATTAGGTATTTATATACGTTTAGGATGGAAAATTTTTTATTTATATACGACATTACTAGAAATTATTAAAAAAAATTTCATTACCCAAAAATACGTACTATTTTGCGTAATGCTTTAATTTTTTATTCGGTGCCAGATTTTATATTATAATAAAAAATAGGCTATAATATATAGTTATGTGGTCAGTTTAAGTATGTATATACATTATTTTTTTAATTATTGTTGTTTCAATTGAACTAAAAAAAACCGAGTGTTCCGATAAGCAAAAAAAGCCGAGTTTCTTTCTGTGACAGCTTAAAAATCTATTTATGGTCAACTTATTAAGTTTTAGCCTATATTAGGTATTTATATACGTTTAGGATGGAAAATTTTTTATTTATATACGACATTACGGGAAATTACTGAATTTTTTTGCATTACCCAAAAATACGTACTATTTTATGTAATGCTTTAATTTTTTATTCGGTGCCTGATTTTATATTTTAATGAAAAAACATGCTATAATATATAGTTATGTGGTCAGTTTAAGTATGTATATACATTATTTTTTGAATTATTGTTGTTTCTATTTAACTAAAAAAAACCGAGTTTTTCGATAATAAAAAAAAACCGAGTTTCTTTCTGTGACAGCTTAAAAATATATTTATGGTCAACTTATTAAGTTTTGGTCTATATTAGGTATTTATATACGTTTAGGATGGAAAATTGTTTATTTATATACGAAATTACTGGAAATTACTGAATTTTTTTGCATTACCCAAAAATACGTACTATTTTGCGTAATGCTTTAATTTTTTATTCGGTGCCAGATTTTATATTTTAATGAAAAAATGAGCTATAATATATAGTTATGTGGTCAGTTTAAGTATGTATATACATTATTTTTTTAATTATTGTTGTTTCTATTTAACTAAAAAAAACCGAGTGTTCCGATAAGCAAAAAAAGCCGAGTTTCTTTCTGTGACAGCTTAAAAATCTATTTATGGTCAACTTATTAAGTTTTAGCCTATATTAGGTATTTATATACGTTTAGGATGGAAAATTGTTTATTTATATACGACATTACGGGAAATTACTGAAATTTTTTGCATTACCCAAAAATACGTACTATTTTATGTAATGCTTTAATTTTTTATTCGGTGCCAGATTTTATATTTTAATGAAAAAACATGCTATAATATATAGTTATGTGGTCAGTTTAAGTATGTATATACATTATTTTTTGAATTATTGTTGTTTCTATTTAACTAAAAAAAACCGAGTTTTTCAATAATAAAAAAAAACCGAGTTTCTTTATGTGACAGCTTAAAAATATATTTATGGTCAACTTATTAAGTTTTGGTCTATATTAAGTATTTATATACGTTTAGGATGGAAAATTGTTTATTTATATACGAAATTACTGGAAATTACTGAATCTTTTTGCATTACCCAAAAATACGTACTATTTTGCGTAATGCTTTAATTTTTTATTCGGTGCCAGATTTTATATTTTAATGAAAAAATGAGCTATAATATATAGTTATGTGGTCAGTTTAAGTATGTATATACATTATTTTTTGAATTATTGTTGTTTCTATTTAACTAAAAAAAACCGAGTTTCTTTCTGTGACAGCTTAAAAATCTATTTATGGTCAACTTATTAATTTTTGGTCTATATTAGGTATCTATATACGTTTAGGATGGAAAATTATTTATTTATATACGACATTATTGAAAATTACCGATTTTTTTTGCATTACGCTAAAATACGTACTATTTTGCGTAATGCTTTAATTTTGTATTTGGTGCCAGATTTTATATTTTAATGAAAAAATAGGCTATATTATATAGTTATGTGGTCCGTTTAAGTATGTATATATATTATTTTTTGAATTATTGTTGTTTCTATTGAATTCAAAAAAACTGAGTTTTTCGAAAAGTAAAAAAAATCGATTTTCTTTGTGTGACAGCTTAAAAATTTATTTATGGTCAACTTATTAAGTTTTGGTCTATATTAGGTATTTATATACATTTAGGATGGAAAATTGTTTATATATATAGGACATTACTGGAAATTACTGAATTTTTTTGCATTACCAAAAAATACGTACTATTTTGCGTAATGCTTTAATTTTTTATTCGGTGCCAGATTTTATATTTTAATGATAAAATAAGCTATATTATATAGTTATGTGGTCCGTTTAAGTATGTATATACATTATTTTTTGAATTATTGTTGTTTCTATTTAACTCAAACAAACCGAGTTTTCCGATAAGCAAAAAATCGAGTTTCTTTGTGTGACAGGTTTAAAATCTATTTATAGTCAACTTATTAATTTTTTGTCTATGTTAGGTATTTATATATGTTTAGGATGGAAAATTATTTATTTATATACGACATTATAGAAAATTACCGAATTTTTTTGCATTACGCTAAAATACGTACTATTTTGCGTAATGCTTTAATTTTTTATTCGGTGCCATATTTTATATTTTAATGAAAAAATAGGCTATATTATATAGTTATGTGGTCCGTTTAAGTATGTATATACATTATTTTTTGAATTATTGTTGTTTCTATTGAACTCAAAAAACCGAGTTTTTCGAAAATAAAAAAAAAATCGAGTTTCTTTGTGTGACAGCATAAAAATCTATTTATGGTCAACTTATTAAGTTTTGGTCTATATTAGGTATTTATATACGTTTAGGATGGAAAATTATTTATTTATATACGACATTACTGGAAATTATTAAAAAAAAATTCATTACCCAAAAATACGTACTATTTTGCGTAATGCTTTAATTTTTTATTCGGTGCCAGATTTTATATTTTAATAAAAAATAGGCTATAATATATAGTTATGTGGTCAGTTTAAGTATGTATATACATTATTTTTTTAATTATTGTTGTTTCAATTGAACTAAAAAAAACCGAGTTTTCCGATAAGCAAAAAATGCCGAGTTTCTTTCTGTGACAGCTTAAAAATCTATTTATGGTCAACTTATTAAGTTTTAGCCTATATTAGGTATTTATATACGTTTAGGATGGAAAATTGTTTATTTATATACGACATTACGGGAAATTACTGAATTTTTTTGCGTTACCCAAAAATACGTACTATTTTATGTAATGCTTTAATTTTTTATTCGGTGCCAGATTTTATATTTTAATGAAAAAACATGCTATAATATATAGTTATGTGGTCAGTTTAAGTATGTATATACATTATTTTTTGAATTATTGTTGTTTCTATTTAACTAAAAAAAACCGAGTTTTTCGAAAATAAAAAAAAAAATCGAGTTTCTTTGTGTGACAGCATAAAAATCTATTTATGGTCAACTTATTAAGTTTTGGTCTATATTAGGTATTTATATACGTTTAGGATGGAAAATTGTTTATTTATATACGACATTACTGGAAATTATTAAAAAAAATTTCATTACCCAAAAATACGTACTATTTTGCGTAATGCTTTAATTTTTTATTCGGTGCCAGATTTTATATTATAATAAAAAATAGGCTATAATATATAGTTATGTGGTCAGTTTAAGTATGTATATACATTATTTTTTTAATTATTGTTGTTTCAATTGAACTAAAAAAAACCGAGTGTTCCGATAAGCAAAAAAAGCCGAGTTTCTTTCTGTGACAGCTTAAAAATCTATTTATGGTCAACTTATTAAGTTTTAGCCTATATTAGGTATTTATATACGTTTAGGATGGAAAATTGTTTATTTATATACGACATTACGGGAAATTACTGAATTTTTTTGCATTACCCAAAAATACGTACTATTTTATGTAATGCTTTAATTTTTTATTCGGTGCCAGATTTTATATTTTAATGAAAAAACATGCTATAATATATAGTTATGTGGTCAGTTTAAGTATGTATATACATTATTTTTTGAATTATTGTTGTTTCTATTTAACTAAAAAAAACCGAGTTTTTCGATAATAAAAAAAAACCGAGTTTCTTTCTCTGACAGCTTAAAAATATATTTATGGTCAACTTATTAAGTTTTGGTCTATATTAGGTATTTATATACGTTTAGGATGGAAAATTGTTTATTTATATACGAAATTACTGGAAATTACTGAATTTTTTTGCATTACCCAAAAATACGTACTATTTTGCGTAATGCTTTAATTTTTTATTCGGTGCCAGATTTTATATTTTAATGAAAAAATGAGCTATAATATATAGTTATGTGGTCAGTTTAAGTATGTATATAAATTATTTTTTGAATTATTGTTGTTTCTATTTAACTAAAAAAAACCGAGTTTTTCGATAATTAAAAAAAAACCGAGTTTCTTTCTGTGACAGCTTAAAAATCTATTTATGGTCAACTTATTAATTTTTGGTCTATATTAGGTATCTATATACGTTTAGGATGGAAAATTATTTATTTATATACGACATTATTGAAAATTACCGAATTTTTTTGCATTACGCTAAAATACGTACTATTTTGCGTAATGCTTTAATTTTGTATTTGGTGCCAGATTTTATATTTTAATGAAAAAATAGGCTATATTATATAGTTATGTGGTCCGTTTAAGTATGTATATACATTATTTTTTGAATTATTGTTGTTTCTATTGAATTCAAAAAAACTGAGTTTTTCGAAAAGTAAAAAAAATCGATTTTCTTTGTGTGACAGCTTAAAAATTTATTTATGGTCAACTTATTAAGTTTTGGTCTATATTAGGTATTTATATACATTTAGGATGGAAAATTGTTTATATATATAGGACATTACTGGAAATTACTGAATTTTTTTGCATTACCAAAAAATACGTACTATTTTGCGTAATGCTTTAATTTTTTATTCGGTGCCAGATTTTATATTTTAATGATAAAATAGGCTATATTATATAGTTATGTGGTCCGTTTAAGTATGTATATACATTATTTTTTGAATTATTGTTGTTTCAATTTAACTCAAACAAACCGAGTTTTCCGATAAGCAAAAAAATCGAGTTTCTTTGTGTGACAGGTTTAAAATCTATTTATAGTCAACTTATTAATTTTTTGTCTATGTTAGGTATTTATATATGTTTAGGATGGAAAATTATTTATTTATATACGACATTATAGAAAATTACCGAATTTTTTTGCATTACGCTAAAATACGTACTATTTTGCGTAATGCTTTAATTTTTTATTCGGTGCCATATTTTATATTTTAATGAAAAAATAGGCTATATTATATAGTTATGTGGTCCGTTTAAGTATGTATATACATTATTTTTTGAATTATTGTTGTTTCTATTTAACTAAAAAAAACCGAGTTTTTCGATAATAAAAAAAAACCGAGTTTCTTTCTGTGACAGCTTAAAAATATATTTATGGTCAACTTATTAAATTTTGGTCTATATTAGGTATTTATATACGTTTAGGATGGAAAATTGTTTATTTATATACGAAATTACTGGAAATTACTGAATTTTTTTGCATTACCCAAAAATACGTACTATTTTGCGTAATGCTTTAATTTTTTATTCGGTGCCAGATTTTATATTTTAATGAAAAAATGAGCTATAATATATAGTTATGTGGTCAGTTTAAGTATGTATATACATTATTTTTTGAATTATTGTTGTTTCTATTTAACTAAAAAAAACCGAGTTTTTCGATAATTAAAAAAAACCGAGTTTCTTTCTGTGACAGCTTAAAAATCTATTTATGGTCAACTTATTAATTTTTGGTCTATATTAGGTATCTATATACGTTTAGGATGGAAAATTATTTATTTATATACGACATTATTGAAAATTACCGAGTTTTTCGAAAATAAAAAAAAAATCGAGTTTCTTTGTGTGACAGCATAAAAATCTATTTATGGTCAACTTATTAAGTTTTGGTCTATATTAGGTATTTATATACGTTTAGGATGGAAAATTATTTATTTATATACGACATTACTGGAAATTATTAAAAAAAAATTCATTACCCAAAAATACGTACTATTTTGCTTAATGCTTTAATTTTTTATTCGGTGCCAGATTTTATATTTTAATAAAAAATAGGCTATAATATATAGTTATGTGGTCAGTTTAAGTATGTATATACATTATTTTTTTAATTATTGTTGTTTCAATTGAACTAAAAAAAACCGAGTTTTCCGATAAGCAAAAAATGCCGAGTTTCTTTCTGTGACAGCTTAAAAATCTATTTATGGTCAACTTATTAAGTTTTAGCCTATATTAGGTATTTATATACGTTTAGGATGGAAAATTGTTTATTTATATACGACATTACGGGAAATTACTGAATTTTTTTGCGTTACCCAAAAATACGTACTATTTTATGTAATGCTTTAATTTTTTATTCGGTGCCAGATTTTATATTTTAATGAAAAAACATGCTATAATATATAGTTATGTGGTCAGTTTAAGTATGTATATACATTATTTTTTGAATTATTGTTGTTTCTATTTAACTAAAAAAATCCGAGTTTTTCGAAAATAAAAAACAAATCGAGTTTCTTTGTGTGACAGCATAAAAATCTATTTATGGTCAACTTATTAAGTTTTGGTCTATATTAGGTATTTATATACGTTTAGGATGGAAAATTGTTTATTTATATACGACATTACTGGAAATTATTAAAAAAAATTTCATTACCCAAAAATACGTACTATTTTGCGTAATGCTTTAATTTTTTATTCGGTGAAAGATTTTATATTATAATAAATAATAGGCTATAATATATAGTTATGTGGTCAGTTTAAGTATGTATATACATTATTTTTTTAATTATTGTTGTTTCAATTGAACTAAAAAAAACCGAGTGTTTCGATAAGCAAAAAAAGCCGAGTTTCTTTCTGTGACAGCTTAAAAATCTATTTATGGTCAACTTATTAAGTTTTAGCCTATATTAGGTATTTATATACGTTTAGGATGGAAAATTGTTTATTTATATACGACATTACGGGAAATTACTGAATTTTTTTGCATTACCCAAAAATACGTACTATTTTATGTAATGCTTTAATTTTTTATTCGGTGCCAGATTTTATATTTTAATGAAAAAACATGCTATAATATATAGTTATGTGGTCAGTTTAAGTATGTATATACGTTATTTTTTGAATTATTGTTGTTTCTATTTAACTAAAAAAAACCGAGTTTTTCGATAATTAAAAAAAAACCGAGTTTCTTTCTGTGACAGCTTAAAAATCTATTTATGGTCAACTTATTAATTTTTGGTCTATATTAAGTATCTATATACGTTTAGGATGGAAAATTATTTATTTATATACGACATTATTGAAAATTACCGAATTTTTTTGCATTACGCTAGAATACGTACTATTTTGCGTAATGCTTTAATTTTGTATTTGGTGCCAGATTTTATATTTTAATGAAAAAATAGGCTATATTATATAGTTATGTGGTCCGTTTAAGTATGTATATACATTATTTTTTGAATTATTGTTGTTTCTATTGAATTCAAAAAAACTGAGTTTTTCGAAAAGTAAAAAAAATCGATTTTCTTTGTGTGACAGCTTAAAAATTTATTTATGGTCAACTTATTAAGTTTTGGTCTATATTAGGTATTTATATACATTTAGGATGGAAAATTGTTTATATATATAGGACATTACTGGAAATTACTGAATTTTTTTGCATTACCAAAAAATACGTACTATTTTGCGTAATGCTTTAATTTTTTATTCGGTGCCAGATTTTATATTTTAATGATAAAATAAGCTATATTATATAGTTATGTGGTCCGTTTAAGTATGTATATACATTATTTTTTGAATTATTGTTGTTTCTATTTAACTCAAACAAACCGAGTTTTCCGATAAGCAAAAAATCGAGTTTCTTTGTGTGACAGGTTTAAAATCTATTTATAGTCAACTTATTAATTTTTTGTCTATGTTAGGTATTTATATATGTTTAGGATGGAAAATTATTTATTTATATACGACATTATAGAAAATTACCGAATTTTTTTGCATTACGCTAAAATACGTACTATTTTGCGTAATGCTTTAATTTTTTATTCGGTGCCATATTTTATATTTTAATGAAAAAATAGGCTATATTATATAGTTATGTGGTCCGTTTAAGTATGTATATACATTATTTTTTGAATTATTGTTGTTTCTATTGAACTCAAAAAACCGAGTTTTTCGAAAATAAAAAAAAAATCGAGTTTCTTTGTGTGACAGCATAAAAATCTATTTATGGTCAACTTATTAAGTTTTGGTCTATATTAGGTATTTATATACGTTTAGGATGGAAAATTATTTATTTATATACGACATTACTGGAAATTATTAAAAAAAAATTCATTACCCAAAAATACGTACTATTTTGCGTAATGCTTTAATTTTTTATTCGGTGCCAGATTTTATATTTTAATAAAAAATAGGCTATAATATATAGTTATGTGGTCAGTTTAAGTATGTATATACATTATTTTTTTAATTATTGTTGTTTCAATTGAACTAAAAAAAACCGAGTTTTCCGATAAGCAAAAAATGCCGAGTTTCTTTCTGTGACAGCTTAAAAATCTATTTATGGTCAACTTATTAAGTTTTAGCCTATATTAGGTATTTATATACGTTTAGGATGGAAAATTGTTTATTTATATACGACATTACGGGAAATTACTGAATTTTTTTGCGTTACCCAAAAATACGTACTATTTTATGTAATGCTTTAATTTTTTATTCGGTGCCAGATTTTATATTTTAATGAAAAAACATGCTATAATATATAGTTATGTGGTCAGTTTAAGTATGTATATACATTATTTTTTGAATTATTGTTGTTTCTATTTAACTAAAAAAATCCGAGTTTTTCGAAAATAAAAAACAAATCGAGTTTCTTTGTGTGACAGCATAAAAATCTATTTATGGTCAACTTATTAAGTTTTGGTCTATATTAGGTATTTATATACGTTTAGGATGGAAAATTGTTTATTTATATACGACATTACTGGAAATTATTAAAAAAAATTTCATTACCCAAAAATACGTACTATTTTGCGTAATGCTTTAATTTTTTATTCGGTGAAAGATTTTATATTATAATAAATAATAGGCTATAATATATAGTTATGTGGTCAGTTTAAGTATGTATATACATTATTTTTTTAATTATTGTTGTTTCAATTGAACTAAAAAAAACCGAGTGTTTCGATAAGCAAAAAAAGCCGAGTTTCTTTCTGTGACAGCTTAAAAATCTATTTATGGTCAACTTATTAAGTTTTAGCCTATATTAGGTATTTATATACGTTTAGGATGGAAAATTGTTTATTTATATACGACATTACGGGAAATTACTGAATTTTTTTGCATTACCCAAAAATACGTACTATTTTATGTAATGCTTTAATTTTTTATTCGGTGCCAGATTTTATATTTTAATGAAAAAACATGCTATAATATATAGTTATGTGGTCAGTTTAAGTATGTATATACGTTATTTTTTGAATTATTGTTGTTTCTATTTAACTAAAAAAAACCGAGTTTTTCGATAATTAAAAAAAAACCGAGTTTCTTTCTGTGACAGCTTAAAAATCTATTTATGGTCAACTTATTAATTTTTGGTCTATATTAAGTATCTATATACGTTTAGGATGGAAAATTATTTATTTATATACGACATTATTGAAAATTACCGAATTTTTTTGCATTACGCTAGAATACGTACTATTTTGCGTAATGCTTTAATTTTGTATTTGGTGCCAGATTTTATATTTTAATGAAAAAATAGGCTATATTATATAGTTATGTGGTCCGTTTAAGTATGTATATACATTATTTTTTGAATTATTGTTGTTTCTATTGAATTCAAAAAAACTGAGTTTTTCGAAAAGTAAAAAAAATCGATTTTCTTTGTGTGACAGCTTAAAAATTTATTTATGGTCAACTTATTAAGTTTTGGTCTATATTAGGTATTTATATACATTTAGGATGGAAAATTGTTTATATATATAGGACATTACTGGAAATTACTGAATTTTTTTGCATTACCAAAAAATACGTACTATTTTGCGTAATGCTTTAATTTTTTATTCGGTGCCAGATTTTATATTTTAATGATAAAATAAGCTATATTATATAGTTATGTGGTCCGTTTAAGTATGTATATACATTATTTTTTGAATTATTGTTGTTTCTATTTAACTCAAACAAACCGAGTTTTCCGATAAGCAAAAAATCGAGTTTCTTTGTGTGACAGGTTTAAAATCTATTTATAGTCAACTTATTAATTTTTTGTCTATGTTAGGTATTTATATATGTTTAGGATGGAAAATTATTTATTTATATACGACATTATAGAAAATTACCGAATTTTTTTGCATTACGCTAAAATACGTACTATTTTGCGTAATGCTTTAATTTTTTATTCGGTGCCATATTTTATATTTTAATGAAAAAATAGGCTATATTATATAGTTATGTGGTCCGTTTAAGTATGTATATACATTATTTTTTGAATTATTGTTGTTTCTATTGAACTCAAAAAACCGAGTTTTTCGAAAATAAAAAAAAAATCGAGTTTCTTTGTGTGACAGCATAAAAATCTATTTATGGTCAACTTATTAAGTTTTGGTCTATATTAGGTATTTATATACGTTTAGGATGGAAAATTATTTATTTATATACGACATTACTGGAAATTATTAAAAAAAAATTCATTACCCAAAAATACGTACTATTTTGCGTAATGCTTTAATTTTTTATTCGGTGCCAGATTTTATATTTTAATAAAAAATAGGCTATAATATATAGTTATGTGGTCAGTTTAAGTATGTATATACATTATTTTTTTAATTATTGTTGTTTCAATTGAACTAAAAAAAACCGAGTTTTCCGATAAGCAAAAAATGCCGAGTTTCTTTCTGTGACAGCTTAAAAATCTATTTATGGTCAACTTATTAAGTTTTAGCCTATATTAGGTATTTATATACGTTTAGGATGGAAAATTGTTTATTTATATACGACATTACGGGAAATTACTGAATTTTTTTGCGTTACCCAAAAATACGTACTATTTTATGTAATGCTTTAATTTTTTATTCGGTGCCAGATTTTATATTTTAATGAAAAAACATGCTATAATATATAGTTATGTGGTCAGTTTAAGTATGTATATACATTATTTTTTGAATTATTGTTGTTTCTATTTAACTAAAAAAATCCGAGTTTTTCGAAAATAAAAAACAAATCGAGTTTCTTTGTGTGACAGCATAAAAATCTATTTATGTTCAACTTATTAAGTTTTGGTCTATATTAGGTATTTATATACGTTTAGGATGGAAAATTGTTTATTTATATACGACATTACTGGAAATTATTAAAAAAAATTTCATTACCCAAAAATACGTACTATTTTGCGTAATGCTTTAATTTTTTATTCGGTGAAAGATTTTATATTATAATAAATAATAGGCTATAATATATAGTTATGTGGTCAGTTTAAGTATGTATATACATTATTTTTTTAATTATTGTTGTTTCAATTGAACTAAAAAAAACCGAGTGTTTCGATAAGCAAAAAAAGCCGAGTTTCTTTCTGTGACAGCTTAAAAATCTATTTATGGTCAACTTATTAAGTTTTAGCCTATATTAGGTATTTATATACGTTTAGGATGGAAAATTGTTTATTTATATACGACATTACGGGAAATTACTGAATTTTTTTGCATTACCCAAAAATACGTACTATTTTATGTAATGCTTTAATTTTTTATTCGGTGCCAGATTTTATATTTTAATGAAAAAACATGCTATAATATATAGTTATGTGGTCAGTTTAAGTATGTATATACGTTATTTTTTGAATTATTGTTGTTTCTATTTAACTAAAAAAAACCGAGTTTTTCGATAATTAAAAAAAAACCGAGTTTCTTTCTGTGACAGCTTAAAAATCTATTTATGGTCAACTTATTAATTTTTGGTCTATATTAAGTATCTATATACGTTTAGGATGGAAAATTATTTATTTATATACGACATTATTGAAAATTACCGAATTTTTTTGCATTACGCTAGAATACGTACTATTTTGCGTAATGCTTTAATTTTGTATTTGGTGCCAGATTTTATATTTTAATGAAAAAATAGGCTATATTATATAGTTATGTGGTCCGTTTAAGTATGTATATACATTATTTTTTGAATTATTGTTGTTTCTATTGAATTCAAAAAAACTGAGTTTTTCGAAAAGTAAAAAAAATCGATTTTCTTTGTGTGACAGCTTAAAAATTTATTTATGGTCAACTTATTAAGTTTTGGTCTATATTAGGTATTTATATACATTTAGGATGGAAAATTGTTTATATATATAGGACATTACTGGAAATTACTGAATTTTTTTGCATTACCAAAAAATACGTACTATTTTGCGTAATGCTTTAATTTTTTATTCGGTGCCAGATTTTATATTTTAATGATAAAATAGGCTATATTATATAGTTATGTGGTCCGTTTAAGTATGTATATACATTATTTTTTGAATTATTGTTGTTTCAATTTAACTCAAACAAACCGAGTTTTCCGATAAGCAAAAAAATCGAGTTTCTTTGTGTGACAGGTTTAAAATCTATTTATAGTCAACTTATTAATTTTTTGTCTATGTTAGGTATTTATATATGTTTAGGATGGAAAATTATTTATTTATATACGACATTATAGAAAATTACCGAATTTTTTTGCATTACGCTAAAATACGTACTATTTTGCGTAATGCTTTAATTTTTTATTCGGTGCCATATTTTATATTTTAATGAAAAAAATAGGCTATATTATATAGTTATGTGGTCCGTTTAAGTATGTATATACATTATTTTTTGAATTATTGTTGTTTCTATTGAACTCAAAAAACCGAGTTTTTCGAAAATAAAAAAAAAATCGAGTTTCTTTGTGTGACAGCATAAAAATCTATTTATGGTCAACTTATTAAGTTTTGGTCTATATTAGGTATTTATATACGTTTAGGATGGAAAATTATTTATTTATATACGACATTACTGGAAATTATTAAAAAAAAATTCATTACCCAAAAATACGTACTATTTTGCGTAATGCTTTAATTTTTTATTCGGTGCCAGATTTTATATTTTAATAAAAAATAGGCTATAATATATAGTTATGTGGTCAGTTTAAGTATGTATATACATTATTTTTTTAATTATTGTTGTTTCAATTGAACTAAAAAAAACCGAGTTTTCCGATAAGCAAAAAATGCCGAGTTTCTTTCTGTGACAGCTTAAAAATCTATTTATGGTCAACTTATTAAGTTTTAGCCTATATTAGGTATTTATATACGTTTAGGATGGAAAATTGTTTATTTATATACGACATTACGGGAAATTACTGAATTTTTTTGCGTTACCCAAAAATACGTACTATTTTATGTAATGCTTTAATTTTTTATTCGGTGCCAGATTTTATATTTTAATGAAAAAACATGCTATAATATATAGTTATGTGGTCAGTTTAAGTATGTATATACATTATTTTTTGAATTATTGTTGTTTCTATTTAACTAAAAAAATCCGAGTTTTTCGAAAATAAAAAACAAATCGAGTTTCATTGTGTGACAGCATAAAAATCTATTTATGGTCAACTTATTAAGTTTTGGTCTATATTAGGTATTTATATACGTTTAGGATGGAAAATTGTTTATTTATATACGACATTACTGGAAATTATTAAAAAAAATTTCATTACCCAAAAATACGTACTATTTTGCGTAATGCTTTAATTTTTTATTCGGTGAAAGATTTTATATTATAATAAATAATAGGCTATAATATATAGTTATGTGGTCAGTTTAAGTATGTATATACATTATTTTTTTAATTATTGTTGTTTCAATTGAACTAAAAAAAACCGAGTGTTTCGATAAGCAAAAAAAGCCGAGTTTCTTTCTGTGACAGCTTAAAAATCTATTTATGGTCAACTTATTAAGTTTTAGCCTATATTAGGTATTTATATACGTTTAGGATGGAAAATTGTTTATTTATATACGACATTACGGGAAATTACTGAATTTTTTTGCATTACCCAAAAATACGTACTATTTTATGTAATGCTTTAATTTTTTATTCGGTGCCAGATTTTATATTTTAATGAAAAAACATGCTATAATATATAGTTATGTGGTCAGTTTAAGTATGTATATACGTTATTTTTTGAATTATTGTTGTTTCTATTTAACTAAAAAAAACCGAGTTTTTCGATAATTAAAAAAAAACCGAGTTTCTTTCTGTGACAGCTTAAAAATCTATTTATGGTCAACTTATTAATTTTTGGTCTATATTAAGTATCTATATACGTTTAGGATGGAAAATTATTTATTTATATACGACATTATTGAAAATTACCGAATTTTTTTGCATTACGCTAGAATACGTACTATTTTGCGTAATGCTTTAATTTTGTATTTGGTGCCAGATTTTATATTTTAATGAAAAAATAGGCTATATTATATAGTTATGTGGTCCGTTTAAGTATGTATATACATTATTTTTCGAATTATTGTTGTTTCTATTGAATTCAAAAAAACTGAGTTTTTCTAAAAGTAAAAAAAATCGATTTTCTTTGTGTGACAGCTTAAAAATTTATTTATGGTCAACTTATTAAGTTTTGGTCTATATTAGGTATTTATATACATTTAGGATGGAAAATTGTTTATATATATAGGACATTACTGGAAATTACTGAATTTTTTTGCATTACCAAAAAATACGTACTATTTTGCGTAATGCTTTAATTTTTTATTCGTTGCCAGATTTTATATTTTAATGATAAAATAGGCTATATTATATAGTTATGTGGTCCGTTTAAGTATGTATATACATTATTTTTTGAATTATTGTTGTTTCTATTTAACTCAAACAAACCGAGTTTTCCGATAAGCAAAAAAATCGAGTTTCTTTGTGTGACAGGTTTAAAATCTATTTATAATCAACTTATTAATTTTTTGTCTATGTTAGGTATTTATATATGTTTAGGATGGAAAATTTTTTATTTATATACGACATTATAGAAAATTACCGAATTTTTTTGCATTACGCTAAAATACGTACTATTTTGCGTAATGCTTTAATTTTTTATTCGGTGCCATATTTTATATTTTAATGAAAAAATAGGCTATATTATATAGTTATGTGGTCCGTTTAAGTATGTATATACATTATTTTTTGAATTATTGTTGTTTCTATTGAACTCAAAAAAACTGAGTTTTTCTAAAAGTATAAAAAATCGATTTTCTTTGTGTGACAGCATAAAAATCTATTTATGGTCAACTTATTAAGTTTTGGTCTATATTAGGTATTTATATACGTTTAGGATGGAAAATTATTTATTTATATACGACATTACTGGAAATTATTAAAAAAAAATTCATTACCCAAAAATACGTACTATTTTGCGTAATGCTTTAATTTTTTATTCGCTGCCAGATTTTATATTTTAATAAAAAATAGCCTATAATATATAGTTATGTGGCCAGTTTAAGTATGTATATACATTATTTTTTAATTATTGTTGTTTCAATTGAACTAAAAAAAACCGAGTTTTTCGATAAGCAAAAAATGCCGAGTTTCTTTCTGTGACAGCTTAAAAATCTATTTATGGTCAACTTATTAAGTTTTAGCCTATATTAGGTATTTATATACGTTTAGGATGGAAAATTGTTTATTTATATACGACATTACGGGAAATTACTGAATTTTTTTGCGTTACCCAAAAATACGTACTATTTTATGTAATGCTTTAATTTTTTATTCGGTGCCAGATTTTATATTTTAATGAAAAAACATGCTATAATATATAGTTATGTGGTCAGTTTAAGTATGTATATACATTATTTTTTGAATTATTGTTGTTTCTATTTAACTAAAAAAAACCGAGTTTTTCGAAAATAAAAAAAAAATCGAGTTTCTTTGTGTGACAGCATAAAAATCTATTTATGGTCAACTTATTAAGTTTTGGTCTATATTAGGTATTTATATACGTTTAGGATGGAAAATTGTTTATTTATATACGACATTACTGGAAATTATTAAAAAAAATTTCATTACCCAAAAATACGTACTATTTTGCGTAATGCTTTAATTTTTTATTCGGTGCCAGATTTTATATTATAATAAAAAATAGGCTATAATATATAGTTATGTGGTCAGTTTAAGTATGTATATACATTATTTTTTTAATTATTGTTGTTTCAATTGAACTAAAAAAAACCGAGTTTTTCGATAAGCAAAAAAAGCCGAGTTTCTTTCTGTGACAGCTTAAAAATCTATTTATGGTCAACTTATTAAGTTTTAGCCTATATTAGGTATTTATATACGTTTAGGATGGAAAATTGTTTATTTATATACGACATTACGGGAAATTACTGAATTTTTTTGCATTACCCAAAAATACGTACTATTTTATGTAATGCTTTAATTTTTTATTCGGTGCCAGATTTTATATTTTAATGAAAAAATGAGCTATAATATATAGTTATGTGGTCAGTTTAAGTATGTATATACATTATTTTTTGAATTATTGTTGTTTCTATTTAACTAAAAAAAACCGAGTTTTTCGATAATTAAAAAAAAACCGAGTTTCTTTCTGTGACAGCTTAAAAATCTATTTATGGTCAACTTATTAATTTTTGGTCTATATTAGGTATCTATATACGTTTAGGATGGAAAATTATTTATTTATATACGACATTATTGAAAATTACCGAATTTTTTTGCATTACGCTAAAATACGTACTATTTTGCGTAATGCTTTAATTTTGTATTTGGTGCCAGATTTTATATTTTAATGAAAAAATAGGCTATATTATATAGTTATGTGGTCCGTTTAAGTATGTATATACATTATTTTTTGAATTATTGTTGTTTCTATTGAATTCAAAAAAACTGAGTTTTTCGAAAAGTAAAAAAAATCGATTTTCTTTGTGTGACAGCTTAAAAATTTATTTATGGTCAACTTATTAAGTTTTGGTCTATATTAGGTATTTATATACATTTAGGATGGAAAATTGTTTATATATATAGGACATTACTGGAAATTACTGAATTTTTTTGCATTACCAAAAAATACGTACTATTTTGCGTAATGCTTTAATTTTTTATTCGGTGCCAGATTTTATATTTTAATGATAAAATAGGCTATATTATATAGTTATGTGGTCCGTTTAAGTATGTATATACATTATTTTTTGAATTATTGTTGTTTCTATTTAACTCAAAAAAACCGAGTTTTCCGATAAGCAAAAAAATCGAGTTTCTTTGTGTGACAGGTTTAAAATCTATTTATAGTCAACTTATTAATTTTTTGTCTATGTTAGGTATTTATATATGTTTAGGATGGAAAATTATTTATTTATATACGACATTATAGAAAATTACCGAATTTTTTTGCATTACGCTAAAATACGTACTATTTTGCGTAATGCTTTAATTTTTTATTCGGTGCCATATTTTATATTTTAATGAAAAAATAGGCTATATTATATACTTATGTGGTCCGTTTAAGTATGTATATACGTTATTTTTTGAATTATTGTTGTTTCTATTGAACTCAAAAAACCGAGTTTTTCGAAAATAAAAAAAAAATCGAGTTTCTTTGTGTGACAGCATAAAAATCTATTTATGGTCAACTTATTAAGTTTTGGTCTATATTAGGTATTTATATACGTTTAGGATGGAAAATTGTTTATATATATAGGACATTACTGGAAATTACTGAATTTTTTTTCATTACCAAAAAATACGTACTATTTTGCGTAATGCTTTAATTTTTTATTCGGTGCCAGATTTTATATTTTAATGAAAAAATAGGCTATATTATATAGTTATGTGATCCGTTTAAGTATGTATATACATTATTTTTTGAATTATTGTTATTTCTATTTAACTCAAAAAAAACGAGTTTTCCGATAAGCAAAAAAACCGAGTTTCTTTGTGTGACAGGTTTAAAATCTATTTATGGTCAACTTATTAATTTTTTGTCTATGTTAGGTATTTATATATGTTTAGGATGGAAAATTATTTATTTATATACGAAATTACTGGAAATTACCGAATTTTTTTGCATTACCCAAAAATACGTACTATTTTGCGTAATGCTTTAATTTTTTATTCGGTGCCAGATTTTATATTTTAATGAAAAAATGAGCTATAATATATAGTTATGTGGTCAGTTTAAGTATGTATATACATTATTTTTTGAATTATTGTTGTTTCTATTTAACTAAAAAAAACCGAGTTTTTCGATAATTAAAAAAAATCGAGTTTCTTTGTGTGACAGCTTAAAAATCTATTTATGGTCAACTTATTAAGTTTTGGTCTATATTAGGTATCTATATACGTTTAGGATGGAAAATTGTTTATTTATATACGACATTATTGAAAATTACCGAATTTTTTTGCATTACGCTAAAATACGTACTATTTTGCGTAAGGCTTTAATTTTGTATTTGGTGCCAGATTTTATATTTTAATGAAAAAACATGCTATATTATATAGTTATGTGGTCCGTTTAAGTATCTATATACATTATTTTTTGAATTATTTTTGTTTCTATTGAATTCAAAAAAACTGAGTTTTTCGAAAAGCAAAAAAAATCGATTTTCTTTGTGTGACAGCTTAAAAATCTATTTATGGTCAACTTATTAAGTTTTGGTCTATATTAGGTATTTATATACATTTAGGATGGAAAATTGTTTATATATATAGGACATTACTGGAAATTACTGAATTTTTTTGCATTACCAAAAAATACGTACTATTTTGGGTAATGCTTTAATTTTTTATTCGGTGCCAGATTTTATATTTTAATGAAAAAATAGGCTATATTATATAGTTATGTGGTCCGTTTAAGTATGTATATACATTTTTTTTGAATTATTGTTATTTCTATTTAACTCAAAAAAACCGAGTTTTCCGATAAGCAAAAAAATCGAGTTTCTTTGTGTGACAGGTTTAAAATCTATTTATGGTCAACTTATTAATTTTTTTTCTATGTTAGGTATTTATATATGTTTAGGATGGAAAATTATTTATTTATATACGATATTATAGAAAATTACCGATTTTTTTTGCATTACGCTAAAATACGTACTATTTTGCGTAATGCTTTAATTTTTTATTCGGTGCCAGATTTTATATTTTAATGAAAAAATAGGCTATATTATATAGTTATGTGGTCCGTTTAAGTATGTATATACATTATTTTTTGAATTATTGTTGTTTCTATTGAACTCAAAAAACCGAGTTTTTTGAAAAAAAAAAAATCGAGTTTCTTTGTGTGACAGCATAAAAATCTATTTATGGTCAACTTATTAAGTTTTGGTCTATATTAGGTATTTATATACGTTTAGGATGGAAAATTGTTTATTTATATACGACATTACTGGAAATTATTAACAAAAAATGCATTACCCAAAAATACGTACTATTTTATGTAATGCTTTAATTTTTTATTCGTTGCCAGATTTTATATTTTAATGAAAAAACATGCTATAATATATAGTTATGTGGTCAGTTTAAGTATGTATATACATAATTTTTTGAATTATTGTTGTTTCTATTGAACTAAAAAAACCGAGTTTTTCGATAATAAAAAAAAACCGAGTTTCTTTCTGTGACAGCTTAAAAATATATTTATGGGCAACTTATTAAGTTTTGGTCTATATTAGGTATTTATATACGTTTAGGATGGAAAATTGTTTATTTATATACGAAATTACTGGAAATTACTGAATTTTTTTGCATTACCCAAAAATACGTACTATTTTGCATAATGCTTTAATTTTTTATTCGGTGCCAGATTTTATATTTTAATGAAAAAATAGGCTATATTATATAGTTATGTGGTCAGTTTAAGTATGTATATACATTATTTTTTTAATTATTGTTGTTTCAATTGAACTAAAAAAAACCGAGTTTTCCGATAAGCAAAAAAAGCCGAGTTTCTTTATGTGACAGCTTAAAAATCTATTTATGGTCAACTTATTAAGTTTTAGCCTATATTAGGTATTTATATAGGTTTAGGATGGAAAATTGTTTATTTATATACGACATTAATGGAAATTATTAAAAAAAATGCATTACCCAAAAATACGTACTATTTTATGTAATTCTTTAATTTTTTATACGGTGCCAGATTTTATATTTTAATGAAAAAACATGCTATAATATATAGTTATGTGGTCAGTTTAAGTATGTATATACATTATTTTTTGAATTATTGTTGTTTCTATTTAACTAAAAAAAACCGAGTTTTTCGATAATAAAAAAAAACCGAGTTTCTTTCTGTGACAGCTTAAAAATATATTTATGGTCAACTTATTAAGTTTTTGTCTATATTAGGTATTTATATACGTTTAGGATGGAAAATTGTTTATTTATATACGAAATTACTAGAAATTACTGAATTTTTTTGCATTACCCAAAAATAAGTACTATTTTGCGTAATGCTTTAATTTTTTATTCGGTGCCAGATTTTATATTTTAATGAAAAAATGAGCTATAAAATATAGTTATGTGGTCAGTTTAAGTATGTATATACATTATTTTTTTAATTATTGTTGTTTCTATTTAACTAAAAA
Organism: Helichrysum umbraculigerum; assembly: GCA_949592205.1. Lineage (NCBI taxonomy): Eukaryota > Viridiplantae > Streptophyta > Magnoliopsida > Asterales > Asteraceae > Helichrysum > Helichrysum umbraculigerum. Next base: position 44,585 of record CATIUR010000080.1, on the reverse strand, counting down.
AAACCGAGTTTTTCGATAATTAAAAAAAATCGAGTTTCTTTCTGTGACAGCTTAAAAATCTATTTATGGTCAACTTATTAATTTTTGGTCTATATTAGGTATCTATATACGTTTAGGATGGAAAATTATTTATTTATATACGACATTATTGAAAATTACCGAATTTTTTTGCATTATGCTAAAATACGTACTATTTTGCGTAATGCTTTAATTTTGTATTTGGTGCCAGATTTTATATTTTAATGAAAAAATAGGCTATATTATATAGTTATGTGGTCCGTTTAAGTATGTATATACATTATTTTTTGAATTATTGTTGTTTCTATTGAATTCAAAAAAACTGAGTTTTTCGAAAAGCAAAAAAAATCGATTTTCTTTGTGTGACAGCTTAAAAATCTATTTATGGTCAACTTATTAAGTTTTGGTCTATATTAGGTATTTATATACATTTAGGATGGAAAATTGTTTATATATATAGGACATTGCTGAAAATTACTGAATTTTTTTGCATTACCAAAAAATACGTACTATTTTGCGTAATGCTTTAATTTTTTATTCGGTGCCAGATTTTATATTTTAATGAAAAAATAGGCTATATTATATAGTTATGTGGTCCGTTTAAGTATGTATATACATTATTTTTTGAATTATTGTTATTTCTATTTAACTAAAAAAAACCGAGTTTTCCGATAAGCAAAAAAATCGAGTTTCTTTGTGTGACAGGTTTAAAATCTATTTATGGTCAACTTATTATTTTTTTGTCTATGTTAGGTATTTATATATGTTTAGGATGGAAAATTATTTATTTATATACGATATTATAGAAAATTACCGATTTTTTTTGCATTACGCTAAAATACGTACTATTTTGCGTAATGCTTTAATTTTTTATTCGGTGCCAGATTTTATATTTTAATGAAAAAATAGGCTATATTATATAGCTATGTGGTCCGTTTAAGTATGTATATACATTATTTTTTGAATTATTGTTGTTTCTATTGAACTCAAAAAACCGAGTTTTTTGAAAAAAAAAAAAATCGAGTTTCTTTGTGTGACAGCATAAAAATCTATTTATGGTCAACTTATTAAGTTTTGGTCTATATTAGGTATTTATATACGTTTAGGATGGAAAATTGTTTATTTATATACGACATTACTGGAAATTATTAACAAAAAATGCATTACCCAAAAATACGTACTATTTTATGTAATGCTTTAATTTTTTATTCGTTGCCAGATTTTATATTTTAATGAAAAAACATGCTATAATATATAGTTATGTGATCAGTTTAAGTATGTATATACATAATTTTTTGAATTATTGTTGTTTCTATTGAACTAAAAAAACCGAGTTTTTCGATAATAAAAAAAAACCGAGTTTCTTTCTGTGACAGCTTAAAAATATATTTATGGGCAACTTATTAAGTTTTGGTCTATATTAGGTATTTATATACGTTTAGGATGGAAAATTGTTTATTTATATACGAAATTACTGGAAATTACTGAATTTTTTTGCATTACCCAAAAATACGTACTATTTTGCATAATGCTTTAATTTTTTATTCGGTGCCAGATTTTATATTTTAATGAAAAAAATAGGCTATATTATATAGTTATGTGGTCAGTTTAAGTATGTATATACATTATTTTTTTAATTATTGTTGTTTCAATTGAACTAAAAAAAACCTAGTTTTCCGATAAGCAAAAAAAGCCGAGTTTCTTTATGTGACAGCTTAAAAATCTATTTATGGTCAAATTATTAAGTTTTAGCCTATATTAGGTATTTATATAGGTTTAGGATGGAAAATTGTTTATTTATATACGACATTACTGGAAATTATTAAAAAAAATGCATTACCCAAAAATACGTACTATTTTATGTAATGCTTTAATTTTTTTGGGGTTTGGGGTTTGGGGTTTGGGGTTTGGGGTTTGGGGTTTGGGGTTTGGGGTTTGGGGTTTGGGGTTTGGGGTTTGGGGTTTGGGGTTTGGGGTTTGGGGTTTGGGGTTTGGGGTTTAGGGTTTAGGGTTTAGGGTTTAGGGTTTAGGGTTTAGGGTTTAGGGTTTAGGGTTTAGGGTTTAGGGTTTAGGGTTTTTTTTTTTTTTTTTTTTTTTTTTTTTTTGGGTAAAGGGGACGGTACCCCGGAAAAATTTTATACCAACCAAAATAAAATATTTACAGGCTTACAACGGGTATTCCCGAGGGGACGTTTTTAGTGAACGTCCCAAACACATACAAAATCACCTATTTTTATTGCTAGTCTAAAGACTAATCTAAGATGGCTATTTTTACAATAATTCCTATTAAAACTAAAATAGCTGTAACATCCTCTCTTCTGGTCCGGTAATTTCTAATTTTAAATTGCTATATTTAATTGTATTAGAAATTATTTGATATTATTTGTATATTTGAGAAACTTAATTAAATAAGCTTTTGGACTTATTGTGCTTAGTAAATTATTGATTGTTTTGATTTACTATAGTTGACGGTGCAATAAAAGAAGTTTCTCGCAAATGGGTTTTAGGTTCCAGGCAATAGATTGAAAAGGGACTAGTTTTAAGTGAATACGGGTCGGTGTAAATGATTTAGGCCGACATATATGTAACTTTCCCTTTCAGGAAAGTTTTATACTTTCCATTTTTAGAAACTTAACCTAAAATCTCTAAAACCTTCAAAACCCCTGCAAATCATAACCAATAACTATTGAATTTGGAGCTGTGATCTTTTGATAACATAATCATCATCACCATCTAGTTGAAACTTCTAAATTGGTGAGTTTTTGACTTTGGTTAATACCTAGTTGCTTTAATTGATGTTGATTGATGATCTTGATGCTTTAGACATGTTATGGTATGCATATAGGATGAATTGTGAGCTGAAAACTGTTGCTGTACTTGAATTGTGGTTAGTTTGTATCATTTTCGGAGTTTGGGTTTGAGCTGTGTGTTTGCAGGTCTGCACCTGAACTAAAACGCGTAGGAACGCGATCCTGAAGTCTTGCCCGGATCGCGTTGCCTAATGAAAAATTGATTCCATAACGTTTTCTTCTTGTGAACGCGATCCAGCCCTATTTTCCGGATCGCGTTGCCAAGTGTAAAACGGTGACAGAACTTTTTGCAAAGGGTGAACGCGATCCCATCACCATTGCCTGGATCGCGTTTGCATGAATAAAATTGATGATCATTTTAGTTTGTGAACTTAAATAAATACTATATATAAATAGTATTGTTGTATGTTGGAATTGATTAATGATGTGATTATTTATGTAATGTGTTTAATTACATAAGTACCATTAGTTGAAAACAAATTACTAATTTATGATTGATTTTATGTTCTCAGATAATCCCAGGGCTCAGCGAGATAAGACTGCTGAGTAAGTAACTGAGACGAATCAGGTGAGTGGATTTGAAACTCACAGTTTGATTTGGTTGTGTCAGTTTGATTTCAATCAGTAATTATAGGATTACTATTGATAGTATGCTAACTTTGAAATGATATGCCATTTGATTGGTTGTTTGACGAACATTGAATTGAAATGTATAATCCAGAGGTCAACTAGATTGTCAGTTGGACTTGATTGCTAATGTTGGTCAACACAGGGTTGCGTACATGTGTTGATGGAGATTAGCATTTAGTTAGTGGTTAATCACTGTTTTGGCCTGCAGTTGATTTAAGTGTTCTGATGGGGCCACCCGGAACAGGGTCTCTAGGAACCACCGTTCCTCTTGACGATATTTGTTGCATTATTGATTGTGAACAAATTGTTAGCTAAATTGAATTGTAGTTGATTATTCATTCACTTAGCTTCGTGCTAATCCCTCAATTTACTTCCTGCAGGTGATGTATATTATGTGGGTAGTCAGGAAGGATGTTTTGATGCTGGGAATGTTTGAAACTTGCAACTCTGATCCAGTTTGTAATAAATAATGTTTTATAGTATATAATGCCCCGGGTTTGTAAACATGTTAATTATGGTTGTTTAGTAGTTAAGCATATTGTATAAAGGGTTGCGAAAATTTCTAGCAGGTTTTAATAGAATATGTATTTAAAGTAGTCGCTTCCGCAAGTATTTAATATTATATTGTTGTATTAAATGAGGGGCGTTATAAGTTGGTATCAGAGCAATAGTTTGGGGCAATTGAATATGATTGTATGTTCAATCCTAAACTTTGATGTGTTGTGTCAAACATTCTTGGGAAAGGGATTATGTACTGAATGTGAATTGGTTAGTAGAATAGGTGCTAACGACTAATGATTTGTAAGCTGTTGTGGTGTTTACAGATATGGCGGATAACGAGCAACTACCTGTGAACCCTAATAATGCCTCAAGGCCTGAAGTTGCTGCTGAGACTCATGATAACCGGAATGAGAATGCTGGTACTTCTTTCCATGCTAGAGAGGAGGCAGAAAGGGATCAGTATCTGCTTCAATTGGAAGAGGAAAACCAAGCACTTAGAATGTACAAACAACAAAAAGAGGCTGAATCATCTCATCCTGTGTTTGGTACGATTTCTCCGCCAAAGCAAAAGGTGTGTTCATTTAAAACCTTTATGAGCAGTAATCCGTCTGTGTATTCGGGTAGTACGAATCCTTCTGTAACTCTAGATTGGTTGAGAGATGTTGAAAAGAAATTTGAAGTCTGTCAATGTGAGGAAGAACTGAAAGTTCCTTATGCAACTCAACTTTTAAAAGGAGCAGCAATGAATTGGTGGGATTCGATTACTTCTGTTTTATCTTCTTTTCAGAAAGCATCTATCCGATGGTCTGATTTTCGTAATGAAGTTTGTAAGCAGTATTGTTCAAACTATGATATAGCTCGGATTAGAAAAGAGTTTATGGATTTGCAATTAACTGATAACATGTCAATGGATGATTTGATAAATCAGTTTACAGAGAAACTCAGGTTTGTTCAGCAGTGGGTTCCTGATGAGAGAACTCAGATAGAACAGTTTGTGGGTACTTTACCTAATCATTATCGAACTTCAGTGAGATTAGCGAGCTCTCTTCCTCAAGCTTTTATGTTAGCTCGATCTGTTGACAGTGATTTGAAACCTCAACAAGTACCAAGTAAAGAAGTAGTTTCTCAGAAATCTAGGAGTGAATCTTCTGGTAAAGGTAAGCAACGGTGGCAAGGAAATCAGCAGGGTAAGAAACAAGAAAGTCGTGGTGGTACTTCTGATCGTCCCAATTGGTGTATTAAGTGTAGAGCTAGACATTTTGGGCCGTGTACTGTGCAAACCACTAGATGTGTGAAATGTGGTGTGATTGGGCATGAAGCCAAAGATTGTGTTTTTCCTACTTATGTGTGCTGGAATTGCCATAAGGAAGGTCATCGTGCAAATCAGTGTTCTGAGGCTAAGAGACAGGGTTCGGGGACAGTTGTTGGTTCATCAGCTTCTTCCGGTCAGAAGCGGAAGACTCCGCCATCTGCAGTTAGTAGAGCTTTTCAAATGACAGTTGATGAAGCTGTCCATACAGATGACGTGATCACGGGTACTTTTCTTGTAAATTCTGTACCAGCTCGTGTTTTGTTTGATTCTGGTGCAAATTGTTCGTTTGTATCTGTGTACTTCTGTGATAAGTTGAAAATGATGCCTACTGTGTTAACAAACCCAGTTGAAGTAGAAATAGCTAGTGGCAAATCGGTTCCTGTTACCACCTCGGTAATTGGAGCTAGTATTATGATAGATAGCCAGACTTTCCCAATTTCCTTTCTGTTGATGCCAATTGCTAGTTTTGATGTGATTATTGGTATGGATTGGTTAAGTCAGTATAAAGCAAGCATAGATTGCCACAATAAGCTGATTAGAATTCCAATCTCTGAAAAGTCATATGTCGTGGCTCGAGGAGAACGGGATAATGTTTGTATACCTTTGATTAGTATGATGAAAGCTAGGAAATCTTTATCCAAGGGCTGTGAATCGTATCTAGCTTATGTGATTGATGCTAAGTTAGAAAAGAAGTCCCTTTCTGATGTACCTGTTGTTTCTGAGTATCCGGAAGTATTCCCTGATGAATTACCTGGTTTACCACCGGTTAGGGAAGTTGAATACCAGATTGATCTTGTTCCTGGTTCTTCACCTATAGCCAAAGCCCCTTATAGATTAGCTCCGTCTGAGATACGTGAAATGATGAATCAGATACAGGAGTTGTTGGATAAAGGGTTTATTAGACCTAGTTCTTCTCCCTGGGGTGCACCAGTTCTGTTTGTGAAAAAGAAAGATGGGACTTTTAGAATGTGCATTGATTATAGGGAATTGAATAAAAGGACAGTAAAGAATAAATATCCTCTGCCTCGGATAGATGATTTATTTGATCAGTTGCAGGGATCTTCATTTTATTCAAAGATTGATTTGAGATCAGGTTATCATCAAGTTCGTGTTAGGGATTGTGATATTCCAAAGACTGCATTTAGAACCAGATATGGTCATTTTGAATTTATGGTTATGCCTTTTGGTTTGACGAATGCTCCAGCAATTTTTATGGATTTGATGAACCGTGTTTGTCGACCTTTTCTTGATAAATTTGTGATTGTGTTTATCGATGACATTTTGGTATATTCTAAATCCGAATCAGAGCATGGAATGCATTTGAGGTTGGTATTGGAAACCTTAAAGAGAGAACATTTGTATGCAAAGTTTTCTAAATGTGAATTTTGGATTCGGGAAGTACAGTTTTTGGGTCATATTATTTGTAATGATGGTGTTAAAGTTGATCCTTCGAAAATTGAAGCTGTAATGAATTGGAAAGCTCCGAAGTCTGCTTCAGAAATAAAGAGTTTTCTTGGTTTGGCGGGTTATTACCGGAAGTTTATTAAAGATTTTTCTAAAATTGCCGGTTCATTGACTAAACTAACCCGTAAGGAAGAAAAGTTTGTATGGACTGAACAACAGGAAGCTGCTTTTCAGACTCTGAAACAGTTGTTATGTCAGACTCCTGTGTTAGCATTGCCAGATGGGTCCGATGATTTTATTGTTTATTGTGATGCATCGATTGCTGGTTTGGGTTGTGTTTTGATGCAGCGAGATCGTGTGATTGCTTATGCTTCTCGTCAGCTCAAACCTCATGAAAGAAATTATCCCACCCATGATTTAGAACTTGCAGCTGTTGTGTTTGCTTTGAAAATCTGGAGGCATTACTTGTATGGTACCAAATGTGTTATTTGTACAGATCACAAGAGTCTTCAGTATATATTTTCACAGCAAGAGTTGAATATGCGTCAGAGACGATGGTTAGAGCTAATCAAAGACTATGATTGTGAAATTAAATACCATCCAGGGAAAGCCAATGTGGTTGCTGATGCTTTAAGCCGCAAGATAACTTCTGATCGAGTTTATTTTATGCGTTTAGAAGTTTCCTCTGATTTGGTGGGTCAGATTAAAGCTGCACAATTAGAGGCTTTGTTAGATCATAATTTGAAATCTGAAATTATGTTGAATCGAAAGGAATTATTATTGGATGATTCGAGAGGATTAAAAACCTTTCAGTCTCGTGTTTGGATACCTTTGTTTGGTGGTCTTCGGGATATTATTCTGAATGAAGCCCATAAGTCCAGATTGTCTGTACATCCAGGAAGCACTAAAATGTATAATGACTTGAAACCTTTGTATTGGTGGCCTACAATGAAGATGGATGTAGCAAGGTTTGTTAGTTCTTGTCATATTTGTTCTCAAGTTAAAGCTGAACATCAGAAGCCGTATGGGTCGTTGAAACAGCTTGAGATTCCTGAATGGAAGTGGGAACATTTGACTATGGATTTTGTAACCAAACTGCCTAGAACTGTCCGTGGAAATGACATGGTTTGGGTCATTGTTGATCGACTGACCAAGAGTGCTCATTTTCTAGCTACTAGTGATACTGCATCTCTGAGTAAGCTTGCACAGTTGTATATGAATGAAATTGTTACTCGGCATGGTATTCCATTATCGATTGTATCTGATAGAGATCCAAGGTTTGTATCTCATTTCTGGCAGAGTTTGCAGCATGAATTGGGTACACGTGTGAATCTTAGTACAGCTTATCATCCTCAAACCGATGGTCAGTCAGAACGCACGATTCAGACACTTGAGGATATGTTAAGAGCTTGTATTTTAGAGTATGGTGGTTCTTGGGATTCTCATTTGCCATTGGTTGAGTTTGCTTATAATAACTCATATCATTCTAGTATTGGCATGCCTCCATATGAAATGCTTTATGGACGCCGTTGTAGAACTCCAACTTGTTGGCTAGAGGCAGGTGAGAAGCAGTTTGCAGGTCCAGACATTGTTCAGATGACAGCTGATAAAGTAGCAGTGGCTCGTGAAAAGTTGAAAGCTGCACGTGATAGACAGAAACAATATGCAGATCCTAAACGTCGACCTGTTATTTTTGTTGAAGGTGAACTTGTTTATCTGAAAGTTTCGCCTTGGAAAGGGGTAATACGGTTTGGGAAACGTGGCAAATTGGCTCCTCGATATATTGGACCGTTTAGAATTCGTCAGATTGTTAATGATCAGTCTGTTGCATTGGATCTTCCTCCAGAGCTTGCTGGTATTCATGATACGTTTAACATTTGTTATTTGAGGAAATGTAACGTTGAAGACCAGTCTCAGATTCTTCCTTTGAAAGATTTGAAAGTTGATCAGAGTCAGAAGTTAGTTGAAGAACCAGTAGAACTTCTTGATAGAAAAGTGACCAAACTTAGGAAAAAACAGATTCCCATGGTGTTAGTGAAATGGAAACATAGTTTAGGTGAAAACCTAACTTGGGAAACTGAGGAAAGTATGAGATCCAGATATCCTGGATTATTTGATCGTGATGAGATTTCGGGGACGAAATCTTCTTAAGGGGGGGAGAGTTGTAACATCCTCTCTTCTGGTCCGGTAATTTCTAATTTTAAATTGCTATATTTAATTGTATTAGAAATTATTTGATATTATTTGTATATTTGAGAAACTTAATTAAATAAGCTTTTGGACTTATTGTGCTTAGTAAATTATTGATTGTTTTGATTTACTATAGTTGACGGTGCAATAAAAGAAGTTTCTCGCAAATGGGTTTTAGGTTCCAGGCAATAGATTGAAAAGGGACTAGTTTTAAGTGAATACGGGTCGGTGTAAATGATTTAGGCCGACATATATGTAACTTTCCCTTTCAGGAAAGTTTTATACTTTCCATTTTTAGAAACTTAACCTAAAATCTCTAAAACCTTCAAAACCCCTGCAAATCATAACCAATAACTATTGAATTTGGAGCTGTGATCTTTTGATAACATAATCATCATCACCATCTAGTTGAAACTTCTAAATTGGTGAGTTTTTGACTTTGGTTAATACCTAGTTGCTTTAATTGATGTTGATTGATGATCTTGATGCTTTAGACATGTTATGGTATGCATATAGGATGAATTGTGAGCTGAAAACTGTTGCTGTACTTGAATTGTGGTTAGTTTGTATCATTTTCGGAGTTTGGGTTTGAGCTGTGTGTTTGCAGGTCTGCACCTGAACTAAAACGCGTAGGAACGCGATCCTGAAGTCTTGCCCGGATCGCGTTGCCTAATGAAAAATTGATTCCATAACGTTTTCTTCTTGTGAACGCGATCCAGCCCTATTTTCCGGATCGCGTTGCCAAGTGTAAAACGGTGACAGAACTTTTTGCAAAGGGTGAACGCGATCCCATCACCATTGCCTGGATCGCGTTTGCATGAATAAAATTGATGATCATTTTAGTTTGTGAACTTAAATAAATACTATATATAAATAGTATTGTTGTATGTTGGAATTGATTAATGATGTGATTATTTATGTAATGTGTTTAATTACATAAGTACCATTAGTTGAAAACAAATTACTAATTTATGATTGATTTTATGTTCTCAGATAATCCCAGGGCTCAGCGAGATAAGACTGCTGAGTAAGTAACTGAGACGAATCAGGTGAGTGGATTTGAAACTCACAGTTTGATTTGGTTGTGTCAGTTTGATTTCAATCAGTAATTATAGGATTACTATTGATAGTATGCTAACTTTGAAATGATATGCCATTTGATTGGTTGTTTGACGAACATTGAATTGAAATGTATAATCCAGAGGTCAACTAGATTGTCAGTTGGACTTGATTGCTAATGTTGGTCAACACAGGGTTGCGTACATGTGTTGATGGAGATTAGCATTTAGTTAGCGGTTAATCACTGTTTTGGCCTGCAGTTGATTTAAGTGTTCTGATGGGGCCACCCGGAATAGGGTCTCTAGGAACCACCGTTCCTCTTGACGATATTTGTTGCATTATTGATTGTGAACAAATTGTTAGCTAAATTGAATTGTAGTTGATTATTCATTCACTTAGCTTCGTGCTAATCCCTCAATTTACTTCCTGCAGGTGATGTATATTATGTGGGTAGTCAGGAAGGATGTTTTGATGCTGGGAATGTTTGAAACTTGCAACTCTGATCCAGTTTGTAATAAATAATGTTTTATAGTATATAATGCCCCGGGTTTGTAAACATGTTAATTATGGTTGTTTAGTAGTTAAGCATATTGTATAAAGGGTTGCGAAAATTTCTAGCAGGTTTTAATAGAATATGTATTTAAAGTAGTCGCTTCCGCAAGTATTTAATATTATATTGTTGTATTAAATGAGGGGCGTTATAATAGCCATCTCTTATCTCAAAATAAAAACAACTAAAATGACCACAATTATGGTCATTTTACAAAATGTCCTATAAAAAATATAACCAAAATTCTTCAAGTCTTCCATATCTTCATTCTTCAAATACCCATCCATCTTGATCTTCACTTTCCACTGTTGACTACCCATCTTCAAAGCCATATCCAAACCACATACTATCCAACATAAACCATATATCGGCCCATACACTTCTACTATACTCCACAAGCCCAAAACATTGCAACCAACCATTCAAAAACTTATTGGACCATAAAATAGTCCAATAACCAAAACCAATTACTTGATTATCCATACTTACTACTTTCCAAATTTGCAGACTCATTATTAAGCACAAAATTCCATCTTCTAGCAACCTCAACAGCATTAACCGAAGGAACAATCTTGAGCCCAATAAGTCTTGTTCTTATAACCTCCACTATATTCTTATACAATACAGCTACATCCCTTTCCTTGCCTTGAAATAATCGCCAATTCCTTTCCTGCCATAGATAATAAATCACACCACCAAGTACTAACCTTTGCACAATACTCCAAATTGATTTATCACAATGCAGAGAACAAAATAACTCAATAACATCCTGCCAATTCCCATCATGACCCTGCAATGCCCGAATAATATCATCCATTTTTGCCATCCCTTTGAACTTTTGCCACACCTGCTTAGCATACTCACATTCCACAAAAACATGGAAATGAGAATCATGCACACTACTACAAAACGCACAACTTTTACCATGTTGTATCTGCCATCTGTCTAGTCTATCCTGAGTACTGAGTTTACCATGCATAGCTAACCACAACACAAATGAATGCCTTGGTATTTTCTGAGAAAACCAAACCAATTTATACCAAGGAACTTCACTGACACTACCACTCAAATCAGTCCACATTCTTTTCATCACAAAATCTTTAACACGTCCCCACTTATCTCTCCATTTGATTTTATCTTTCACCCCATCTACCAACACTGGATTATATGATAGTAAAATCTGACCATATTTATCAAGCAATTCTCGAGGCCAATTCCACCTACCATTATACCAAATATCACTAACCGTATACTCCAAATCCAGCCCAGCCGCATATACTTCCCTGCTAGATATTAATTTACACAACGGACCATAAGGGTGCCAATAATCAAACCATAAAGAGGTATCTTTACCATCCCCTATTCTATAGAAAATATGCTTTCGCATGCATTCTCTCAACACCAAAATGCTTCTCCATGCACAAGATGTTTTAGGATCAATTCCCATTTCCCAAAATCTTTTGCCATTAATTCTATTTTCATAAGCCCATCTAACCCACAAGGATTTCTTCTGAGTGACCACATTCCAGACATATTTTTACATCAAGACCCTGTTCCATTCACTAACAGATCTTATTCCCAATCCACCCTGCCTTTTAGAAAAACATACATCATCCCATGCAATCTTAGCCATTATTCTTTTTTGCTCACTACCTCCCCACAAAAAATTCCTCATAAGCCTCTCCACCTCACTTATGACTGATTTAGGAAGCATAAACATAGAAATCCAATAAATTTGAATGGAGCTTAATACTGACTTAACCAACTGAAGCCTACCAGCATAAGACAAAGTTTTATTTTTCCAATCATTAACTCTCTTTCTAACTTTGTCTAATAGGCTATGACAGTCCTTATAATGCAAACCAGCAGCAATTAAAGGCAACCCAAGGTATTTAACAGGGAATCTACCAACCTCATAAGGAAGGATTCTTTGAATCACACCAGCATCTTCCTCACTAACATTACCAAAAAATGTAGTGCTCTTCTTAAGATTGGGTCTCAAACCAGACACAATACTGAACTCCTTCAAGGCAGCATTGATTATCTTAACTGAATTTCTATCACTTTTGCAAAACATCAATAAATCATCCGCAAAGCATAAATGAGTTAATTTTAACTTATCACATAAAGGATGATAAGCAAAATCACCCACTTCTCTTATATGTCTTATCAAGATTAAATTAAGCACTTCCATAACCAAGGTAAATAAATAAGGAGATAACGGATCACCTTGTCTTAATCCCCGTCTACCCTTAAAATACCCATGTTGCTCACCATTAATGGAAATAGCAAAACAAGGAGTTGAAATACATACCATTAGCCACTTAACCATCTGAGGATGAAAACCAAAATGCACCAAGCTAGTCTCCAGAAAATTCCAATTGACTGTGTCATAAGCCTTTTGGATATCAATTTTAAATGCACATCTCCCCTCACCTTTCTTCCAATTATACCCTTTCATAAGCTCCTGAGCAAGCAACACATTGTCACTTATTTGCCTAGAAGGGATGAAAGCAGACTGATTTTCTGCAACAACATCATCTAAACAATGCTTGATCCTGTTAGCCAAAAGCTTACTAATGATCTTATAAAGTACATTACAACAAGATATTGGTCTAAAATCAGCCACATTTTTGGGACTCAAAGATTTTGGTACTAATGCTATAACAGTGGCATTAATCTCCCCAAGCAACTTCCCACTAGTAAAAAACTCCTTTACAGCCATACATACTTCATTACCAATTACAGGCCATGCAGCTTTAAAGAATCTAGCCGAATACCCATCAGGTCCAGGGGATTTAGCATCATCAATATCCCAAAGAGCATTTTTTATCTCTTGATCTTCAATATTTCTCACCATATTCAAAGCTTCTTCTTGTGAAATCTTTTTATCAAACAAATTCTCAGGATCTCTAATTGGTACAACCAATGATTCAGACCCCAACATTGTTGTAAAATGCTTTACAAACTCACCAGGAATACCATTGCCATAACACATCTTCCCATTCATATCTTCAATAACTTCAATTCGATTTCTATTAATCCTACCTCTTATTACATTGTGAAAATAAGAGGAATTAGAATCACCATCTTTTAACCATGTTACTTTACTTTTTTGAATCAATAACTTTTCCTCAGCTGCAATTGCTTCCTTCAAAGATTTATGATAACACACTTCCTCTTTTCTCAACTCATCATTTTCAGGATTTCTGGCTAATTCTTCTTGGATTGAATGAAGCTCAGTTCTTAACTTCTTGACATTTTCAAACACATTCCCTTCTCTCCTATTTAAACTTCTGAAACAAAGCTTTAATTTCTTCAGTTTAGTAACCACAGAAAACATCTTATAACCCTTAACATTCTCATCCCATACACTCTTAACAGTCGGCAGAAAATCCTTTAAGTCTGCCAAATGATTGTTAAACTTAAATGGTTTATGCTTATGCTTTGTTATAGTAGGAAAATGCACCATAGCAGGACAATGATCGGACAATCCAAAAGGTAAAAAATGAGTATAAACTCTTGGAAATGCATCAATCAGACTAGCATTACCAAAAGCTCTATCTAATTTTTTCAACACACCCCTGTCAGGACCAATAGCATGTGGCTTTTGAATCCATGTATACGGCATACCAGATTGATTTAGCTCCTCCATTTCAACTTCATCCAAACATTCTCTAAATTCCAACATTGGATTAGTCACCATAGAAGAACCAGTAGAATTGTCTTCAGGGTTAAGACTAACATTAAAATCCCCAATTACCAACCATGGCCTAGAAGCAACCAATTTACTATGTAAACACAAATCATTCCATAAAATTCTTCTTTCACTGTCTTCATTTGAAGCATAAACCACAGAACAATGAAACTGCTTTGTACTATCAATATGCTCAATAAAACAGTGAACCACTTGACTATTTTGCATATTTACCATTACTCTCACCACATTTGGATCCCATCCAATAACAATTCTAGTCCTGCCTCTACACTTCTCATTATTAGCAACCCAATTCCAATTTCCAAAAATTTTCTCACAAACCTTTTTCAAATTTTTACTTAAAACCTTGGTTTCCACAACAGCACAAAACCCACACCCACTTGAAGCAATTAAATTCTTAACTTCATCATGTTTAGAGAGGTCATTCAACCCTCTAATGTTCCAACAAGCTAACTTAAACATTAATAACATCATTTAAGTTACCTGTAGTGCAATCAGCTACATGTACATGATTACCATCATCATCATCATTCATAACCATCTCATCATGATCCATGCCATCCTCATTATCATCTTCAGACTCAACTTCCACCTCCCCTTCAGGTAAACTTTCAATTGTAACATCCTTTAAGCCTTTACATTCACAATGGTAATAAAAGTACTTTACCATCTGAGGTGTCCAGTCCATAACAATTCTCTTGGTTGGCAAATTATCTGCATCAACATATTTCATAACAGTACTTTTTTGAAAATGATATAATTTCCATTTATTGTCATAAGTAATGGTTGACTTTAATTGATTTAAATCCTCATCTGCCAATGCCTCAAATGAATTACCAGTTAAAACCCCTACAGATTCCTTTTGTGCTTGCTGTTTCAACCTATATTCCATCTTGCCACTCTGACTATTAGCAACATTTTTACCCTTCATACCATCACTAGCTTTTTGAAATTGCTGTTTACTACTGTTATCCCCAACATTCAATGGCTTCTTTAAATTAAAAACACCCTTTGACACATTACCACCTTCATTTCTCTTCAAAATCCTGATCCCTCCCATAGAATTACCACCTACATTATTCTTGAAATTCTGATTATTCCTCCCACCAGTCTGTAAATTACCATTAGCCCCATTCATCATCATTCCTTTAGTTCTATTTTGATTAAATGCCTGTCTAAAAGGAACTTGAGTATTTCTGTTTACAAACTGATTTGGATTAACCACCACATTCCCATTAGCATCTTTAATCACTCTATTCTTTCTACCAACAGTTTGCCACCCACTATCCAAATTAACATTGCTCTTCTTCTGATTTTCTTCCTTTCTAATCTCATTAGCAGCAACCTCTTCTGCAGATAAGGGCCTAACAGTACATTTATCAATGGAATGCCCAAAAACTTTGCAATGATCACACCTTGGTGGTTTCCATTGATACCCAAGCTTCAAAGTCAAAGTTTTACCAGGAATAATGCCCTTAGCAGGATATACTGCTTTAACATATTCTGGAAGACTTTTATCAGCCTCCACCTCAACCAACACTCTAGCATACCCAGCTTTCCCAAGTTGATTAATACACCTATCTTTGGTCATACGATCCATGACAATTGGCTTACCCACCCTACTAGCTAATTGCCCAATATTACCTCCATTCCATAAATCAAAAGGAAGGTCAATTAATGAGATCCAAATAGGAATCTTATTAGGTTCAGGCTTTTCAAGACATAACCCAGATTCCCACTTCTTCAAGAATAAAGGCACATTTTCAATCAACCAAGGACCACTTTCTAATACTAATTTCATTCCTTCTTCATTATCAAACTTAAAGAAATAATAACCAGTAGTATTTGCAGATATATCCTTAATCCCATAATTCCTCCACATCCTTCTTAGATTAAAATTAATCACAGAAAAAGGCATCTTAACACCAACAAAATATCCATACAAGCAAAGAGCATAAGCAGCAGAACTTTTATCAATGAATTCACCCTTTAAATGTACTATCTCTTCACCATTAGCCAAGACATCAGGAGGACAATACACCATTTTAGTTAATTCATCTTGATCATTATTACCCTTAACCACACCAGCAAATGTAAATGGCTTAGTACCACCACTCTGCCTATTCTGATTTGAATAACTAGGTTTAAGATTAGAAGGATGCTTACCAAGGATTGCAGGAGCAACCATATCATTCTGTTGTTGTAAACCAGCATCAAAGATAAGATTAACATCTTCCATTTGCTTATCAAACTCATTCATCTCACTCCTATTCTTCTTCTTAATCAAAGTAGCCCTTTGAATTCTTGCTCTTACCGAAGGAGAGACAGGGCTTCCTCTCAAACTTTTTGAAATCAACCTCTGTACTATCCTTCGTGTAGTTGGAGTAACAGCACGAGGAACACCCTTCATTCTGACCAGCTTATCATGCTCAAAAACCACCTCATCATCAATACTACCCGATTCCACATTGTAAAAAGCTTTCCCTGTATTACGAATCTTCATTCCAGTTGTTTCATGCCTACCAAACCTTTTCTTCCGTTTCAAAGACTCCATTGAAGCTACATCCCTATTATCCATGTTGAGACATAGATTGTGACAACAGATCTAGCTTGATATAGGACTAGTGTAATTATTATTACGTTTGTATATTGGTTTAGATTTGTAAATAAATATTTGTTTTGTTAGTAATATTCGTTAAACATATTATTGTGTTAAGTTAGACGAATTATTAAATACGAAATAAATACATTCTGTGCGAGTCGAGTTCTCAGGTCGCGAGATTAACGAGCCGAGATGAGAACTGAATTCGTGGAAGTCTGGCGAGCCGAGTTCCGAGTTGGGCTTGGGCTGCGAGTTGGACCGAACTCGCAGGCCCTTGCGAGTCGAGACGAGCTGGACATATATAATGTTTTTCAATCGGTGAAAAACATAACTTTGCATTCTGATTTCAATTGCTGCGAATTCAATAAACCAGAGAAAAACATAACCTAAGGCTAGGCTTTGACGATTCGTTGTTTAAAGCTAAGTCTAGTTAAAACGCAATACGAACATATTCGTTGTTAGTAAAATAACACCGTATTGAGGGATTCCGCACCTTAATACTACAGATAACGAAGTTATTGATCCTAAAACTAGGGGACTTACATCTGGTATCAGAGCTTTCGGGCTAGATACGAGTGTGTTCGTGAGTTTTAGTTTATTGCGTTTTTGATTCGGGTCGTTTTTACGTGCATTATTGCAATACTAACGATCAAAATCATTCTCTGGAAGTTTTAGGGTTAGTTTACAGTCGAATTTCTCAGTTTCGTTCGTAAAAATACCTTAAAATTCGTTTTTTCGGGTTTAACAGCCGTTTCGCGAGTCGAGATTAGGGTTCCAGCGTCGCCTGCGAACCGAGTTGAACTAGCGAGTCGAACTGAGGCTTGCAAGTCGAACCGAGATCTCTCGCGAATCGACATCACTTGCGAATCGACATCTTTTAGCAATCCGAACTGAGGCTTGCGAATCGACAAATTCTGCGAGTCGAGCTGAGATTGCGAGTTGAGCTGAGTCTTGCGAGTTGAGATTTCTGAATTCGCTGAAACAGTTTAATTTTACGTTTTTAAGATGTCTGACTTAAGTAGAATGATCGAAATGGACCACGAGGTGGGAAAGTCAAACGTTCCACCTAAGTTGTTAAGAATCGAGGATTACTACAATTGGAAGGACAGATTTGAATCTTACTGTAGATTCCATGATCTGTCTATCTGGATGTGTATCAAGAGTGGATACACCCCACCTACTCAAACTGTTCAAAATGCTACTGTAGTTCTTACCTATGCAAACATGAGTGATCAAGAGAAGGAAGCGTACAGAAATGAGAATAAATCACATTCTTGCATAAAGATGTGTCTTCCTAAATCCCTTGCTCATCAACTCAAGTCTTTTCATACTGCTAAAGCGCTCTGGGAAGCTTTAGAGAAAAGAGGTGAGGGAAGTCCACAGGTGAGAGCTGGCAAGAAGAGTCTTCTTAAAAAGCAGTTTACTATGTTTAAAGCTTTAAAAGGAGAAGATCTTGATGCCTATGTTACACGATTCTACCATCTGCTAAGTGAATTAGAATACCATGAAATTTTTGAAGAAGAAGTATCTAAAACCGACAAGTTCCTTGAGGGTTTGCCTTCTAAATGGGAAATGTATGGTGTTATGATTAAGGATAACGAAACTAGGTATTCTACTATGACCTTAGAGCAAGTCATTGACAAGCTGAAAGGTTATGATTTCTCCAAGAAGTCAAGAGATAGTGATTCTGATCAGGTTCAGAACCCTGGGCTGTATCATGGAAAGTCAAGTCTTTCGACTGCGTCATCGAGTTCGACCACTGCACTGTTAGTTGGTGATACTAATGAAAATGGAGAGATGATCACTGAAGATCTGTGCTTTATTTCCTCCTCTGGTGATGAGACAAAGGGAAAGAATTCTGAGAAGTCACCTCAAGAGCATCAGAAGATGCCGATGAGTGTGAAATCTGCTGAACAGCAACTGTCTGTTCTTGCTTCCTTTGTGGCATCATATGAGAACTACATAGAAGGAAAGATCAATGATCCTATTCTATTTGATGAGGATTATGAGCAGATAGATTCTGATTATCTTGAGGAACTGGAACTTCAAGATCAACTAGCGTTGATATCTAGAAAGGTGAAGAATTTCCTCAAGAAAACTGGTAGAAAGGTGTTGGGCAATAGATCAGGGTTTGATAAAACCAAGGTCAGATGCTTTAACTGTCAGGGTATTGGTCATTTTGCTAGAGAATGCCAAAGACCTAAAGTAGAAGCACAAGGAAAACAAGGTTCGGGAAGTACTCTTGCTTCCAAAGCCTTAGTGGTGAAGCAGTTGGATGGCTCGTATGATTGGCAAGCTCATTCTGAAGAAGCTTTGATGGCCGAGATCGAAGAAACAACTGCTGGATCAGTGTCCTACATGCCCACTGACATGGAACAGAGAGTAGAGGTGGCTGAGTCTGAAAAAAAGGCAAGTGATGATGATGTGCTATATATGGATTCAACTCCAGATATGAGTCCTGAAGAATTAGTGGCACGTATGGCTGAATTACAAACTGACAAGAAGAAGGTATGTTTAGATATTCTTAATCTTGCTGATGTTTGTTACTTAGTTACTGATTTACAGTCTCAGAATAGTGTCTTAACTGTGTCAAATAGTAATCTGTCATCACAATTAAATATGGATAAGGAATCTTATAAGACTGTTAGATCTGAACTTGATCAAGCTATTATGGATGTTCGTAGATTAAGTGATGATAAACAGGTCTTAAAAGATAAAATTAAGTCTGATGCGTTGGATAGAACAAAACTTAGAGATACCATAAGTGAAAAATCTGTTGTCATAGATGGTCTCTATATGAATATCAAAGACTTAAATGAGACGATTGCTAGTAAGGATCAGGAAATAGTGAACCTTAATTTAAGGTTAATTGAGCAAAACCGTAAACTTGAGAATTATAGGACATCTCAAATGGATAAAATGTTAGATGCTCAACGTAGTGTAAAGGACAAGACTGGGTTAGGTTACAATGATGTATCCCCGCCTTTTAATGCCAATTACACTCCTATTCCTGAGGACTCTGAGATGACTGAAGTTAATCCTGAGATTTTAGTAGCTGATAAACCTGAACAGTCAGAGGCACAGAAAGATGTTATTAAGAACGTATCATTAGATAATAGCAAGGCTTCTCAGTTCACCAAAATACATTTTGTATCGGGTGGAGTGATTAACGATGCTAAGATTAATGATAAAGTTGATAAGGAACAGCTTAAACCTTTAGTGCCTAAGACTCCGGATGAGAAAGCAAAAGTGAGCAAATCACGCAAGCAGATGTCATGTTTCAAATGTCATCAAAAAGGACACGTGGCTTCGTGTTGTCCTAACAAAAAGCCTGAAGCACCACATAAGCTTGTGATTGAGGAAAAGACACAGACCGACTCTGATATGACTGTAGACGGGTTAGATACCAAACCTAAGTTAGGTAATAAACCTGTGAACATTCTTAAAAGAGATGGTAAGCATAGTGTCTCCCCACCTAAACCTAAACGGTCATATACTCAAAGTGATAATTATGTCCATAAGTCTAGGGATGTGACACCGTCGAGGTTTAGAACTCCAAGTAGAGGCCATAGTCATTATGAAAGTGGCACTACTTCGCGATCACATGAGTTTAATTATAATTATCATAATAGAGCTCATACTTTTATGCCTAAGAGGTTCTCCTCAAATTCACCTCTTAAGGCTGATCGTCCACAAACTCAAGCTACTTCGAAAGTAACCAAAGCTCCTGATGGGAAGAATGGTTATTTTAAAGAGCTTAAGTTTGTTGATGATAAGGGACAAACCAAGACCGTAATGGCTTGGGTCCCTCTTGATAACTGATCGTGTTTTGTGTTATGTGCAGGAGCATGCTGTGAACAAGGACAGTTGGTGGTATGTAGACAGTGGATGCTCGAGGCACATGACCGGTGAAAGAAGTCTACTGAAGGACTTCAAGGATAGTCTCAAGCAAAAAGTAAATTTTGCAGGAGATAAAGGAGGAGTAATTTCGGGAAAAGGAAAAGTTTCAAATGGAACTTTGACTCTTGAGGATGTGAACTATGTTGAAGAACTTACACACAACCTAGTGAGTGTTTCCCAAGTCTGTGATAAAGGTCATCCAGTTTATTTCAATGAAAAGGAGGCCTTAGTCCTGAAGCCAGGTTTTAAAATTCCTGATGAATGGATATTGATGAGGGCGCCAAGGAAGAAGGACATCTATGCTATCAACATGGGTGTTCCTAACTCTTCAATGGTGTCTACATGTTTATTGTCCAAGGCTTCGGAAACAGATGCTCTGTTATGGCATAGGAGAATGGCACATCTAAACTGGAGAAAGATGAATTATATAACCAAAAATGGTTTGGTTCTAGGTGTACCACAAAAACGTTTCGAGTCTGAGGATAAGTGTGTTCCTTGCATGAAAGGAAAGCAGCACAAGAAACCACACAGACCTAAGACTGAAAACTCTATCTCCTCGCCATTTGAATTGCTACATATGGATCTCTTCGGCCCTATAAGCAAGAGAAGTCTAGGTGGCAAATGGTACTGTTTGGTTGTCACAGATGACTATTCTAGATTCTCATGGGTATTCTTTTTGGGATCAAAGGATGAGACTCCTGGAATTCTAATTGAGTTCTTTGATCTAGTAGAGAATGTCTATAAAAAGAGAGTTAAGCGTATTCGTAGTGACAATGGAACAGAGTTTAAGAATTCAACGTTGAATATCTATTGCTTAAGCAAAGGGATATTACATCAATTCAGTGCACCTTATGAACCTCAACAGAATGGTGTTGCTGAAAGGAAGAATAGAACGTTGATTGAAGCTGCTAGAACAATGCTTGCTGATTCAAAGCTTCCGGTCATCTTTTGGGCAGAAGCAGTGAATACAGCATGTTATGTTCTTAATAGAGTTCTTACGGTTAAGAGACATAACAAGACTTGTTATGAGCTTTTGAACAATAAGAAACCTAACTTAAAAGGGTTTGAACCCTTTGGAGTTTCATGCACCATATTAAAGACTGGACATCAAGCAAAATTTGGTGAGAAGGCTGACGAAGGATTTTTCCTAGGTTATATGCCCAATTCGCCAAATAAGAGAGTCTTTAATAAAGTCACAGGACGTTTGGAGGTAGTTTATAATATTGAGGTTACAAGCTATTCACCGGATGTTCATAAGGGCTTAGATTGGCAATTTGATTATTCTGATCTTTTTGCATCATTTAAAGTTCCTATTAGTGACTATGTCAGTGATTCAGAGATAGCTGAACATTTAGTGTTTGAAGATGAGAATATTGGTCCCGCTTCAACATCGAGTGTTAAGCAGTCTGGAATCAAGACTACTGTTGACTCAGATAAAGCTTCCACAAGTGAGTCACAAAAACCTTCAGAGGATAAGTCTCTAGAAACAGAAGATCTTGATGATCTTCATACAAAGTTTGATGACATACTTACTCCTTTGAAACATCTAAGAATATCTTCAGCACGTACGGAAGATGTACCTGAATTGGAAGAAATTGGTACTAATTTGGAAGATGAGATACCAGTTGAACCAGTTACTACAACTAGAACGAGTAAGAATCATCCAGTTGAAAACATCATCGGTGATATTAATACTCCGGTTCAAACTAGGCATCAATCCAGAACTAATACGTCTGAGAATTCTGAATACCAAAGCTTGTATACTGCAATGAAAGAGACAGGGATTCCTAATCAATGTCTATATTCATGCTTTATCTCACAAGTCGAGCCTAAAAATGTTCAAATGGCTTTAAAAGAAAACTCGTGGGTAGAAGCAATGCAAGAAGAACTATCTCAGTTCTCTAAATTACAAGTATGGGAGTTGGTTGACCTACCAAAGGGAGAATATCCAATTGGAACTAGATGGGTATTTAAGTGTAAGAGAGATGATAAAGGTATCGTTACTCGCAATAAAGCTCGTCTAGTGGTTCAAGGTTTTAATCAACAAGAAGGTATTGATTACAATGAAGTGTTTGCACCAGTTGCTAGGCTAGAAGCAATTAGAGTATTCTTAGCATTCGCATCATATTATGGTATAAAAGTGTATCAGTTGGATGTTAAGAGTGCCTTTTTGTATGGCAAAGTGGAAGAATTGGTGTATGTTTCACAACCGCCAGGGTTTGCTAATCCTGAGTATCCAGATAGAGTATATCGTTTGAATAAGGCTCTATATGGATTACATCAAGCACCTAGGGCATGGTATGGAACACTATCAACGTATCTACTTGAGAATGGATTTACAAGAGGATCAATGGATAGTACACTATTTGTGAAGTGGAAAAAGAAAGACTTTCTTCTTGTACAAGTGTATGTTGATGACATTATCTTTGGATCGTCTGATGAAAAGATGTGTCAAGAATTTGAGAAAGTCATGAGAAAAAGGTTTGAAATGTCTGCAATGGGAGAGTTGAATTTCTTCTTAGGATTACAAGTTGATCAAAAGAAGGATGGATTCTTTATTCATCAATCTAAATATACATATGAGCTATTAGAACGTTTCAAGATGGATGAAAGTAAGGTCTACAATACTCCAATTCCAGTCAATCATGGATTAGGTCCAGATACATCGAGTGATAGCGATGTGGATCCAACTCTTTATAGAGCCATGATCGGATCACTAATGTATCTTACAGCCTCTAGGCCTGACATCATGTTTGCTGTTTGTTTATGCGCAAGATATCAGGCTAATCCGAAAGAGTCACACATGCAAGCTGTTAAACGAATCTTTCGTTACCTCAAAGGGAAACCTAAGCTGGGTCTTTGGTATCCGATTGATGGAGACTTAGATCTCGTAGCTTATACTGATTCGGATTATGGAGGATGCAATCAGAATAGGAAATCTACGACTGGAGGATGTCAATTCTTAGGAGGTAGATTAGTATCCTGGCAGTGCAAGAAGCAAACCTCGGTAGCCATTTCTACATGTGAAGCTGAGTATGTTGCAGCTGGCAGCTGTTGCTCGCAAGTTCTTTGGATTCAACAGCAACTGCGGGATTACGGGTTAAATATAACCAATACTCCTATGATGATTGATAACGAATCTACTATGTCGATCACCAATAATCCAGTAAAGCACAGTAAAACTAAGCATATTGATATTCGACATCATTTTATTAGAGATTGTGCTGAAAAGAAATTGATAAAGTTAGTTAAGGTTCCATCATTGGATAACTTAGCAGACTTATACACAAAGGCGTTCGACAGAGCAAGATTTGAGACGTTGGTTCAACTAAACGGAATGAGAAATCCAGAGTGATTAGTCTTCCAAGGGTATTCTTGTAATAGTTAGTATTTATGTGTTTATTATTAAAAAAAAAAAAAAAAAAAAAAAAAAAAAATATAAAAAAAAAGAGGGCGTATGGCATTCATTTGCTTGTTACCTAAGGGGAATCGCCTTCATTTAAGTTTTTATTTGCAAAAACTACGGGAAATGATAGTACATTAGGAGAATAAGCTTCACAATAATAAAGCTTAAGTCCTAAGTATGATATGGTAGTAGGTTCAAATAAAGTTGCTTTCGAACTACAGCGGTTCTATCAGGTATGTGTTTATATTTATTTGATTATACACCTATATCCACAAGTTATAATTTGTCTATTTTTAGTAAAATTTTAGATGGCTTCATCATATGATGTACTGGTAGGCAAATTATATGAAATTTTCTAAGTCTTAAGAATTTAATTAACTACTTGTTTATTATTTTGTGTAACTATTCTATGATGTATGACATTAAGTCTTAAATGTTGAATGATGGTATTACCATACACTGTTATCATGCATTTTAATTAAAGTGACAAATAGTAGCAATATGGGTATTAATTTAATTACTGGTAACTATGTTGTACTATGTACAGAACTGAAACCTTTAATTAAATTAATATTCTCAAATATATTTTGAATTATGCTAGAAGGAATCTTCTGTTGTACTACGTACAGACTTAGATAACATAGCATATTCAAAGTATGTTTGATATTTGTCTAACCGTAAAAATTCAAGTGTATGTTATATGTTTCGAAAAGATACATCATTTAGTAACCGCTACCTTGAAAATTTAATGATGCAGTGTTATGTGTTTTACTTGAATTCTTCAGTATGTCATATAATAGGAAGCACTTGATAATTCTCATACTAACAATAAAGAGTTTGCTTAGAAAATTGAGTATAATTTGTTTATGTGGATCATATACTGGTAATCGTCTTGAACTATCTATAATTAAAATATTTACTTTATGTGCGTAATGCATTTATTAATTATGCTATGTGGATAAAGGTACCTAAGATATAGTTTTATAAATATAAATGTATAAATGATATATTTAGTTGTAATTTTATAGTAATTTATTTGAATTTCATGAGGTATGTATACTACCAATCTGCTTAAACTTTTTAAATATATCATGAATTGCTTATTCTTACTAATATGATCCCTAAGCAGATAAATTCTTATTCATTTTGTGTATGTATTTTATTTTGTTTCAAGTGTTTAATAAAATGGTACTTGATACCTATGATTATGTAATTTTGTTTTAGTTTTTAATTTTTGTGTTAATTATGCTTACCCTTCGGAATTAAATCATACTGAATGTTTTTGAGTTGAACAACGTGACAAATACAAGTGAAAATTAATTATAATTTAGACTTGTGAAAATATCGGGTTTTTATTTATACTTAGAATTAAAATTCGCGTTTTTAATTATTTCTGCGAGTTGACTTCGACTTGCGAGTCCGCTTCAAATCTCGCGAATCGAATGTAAAGTATAAAGGTGGTCAAACGAGTCAGACCAACCCACCGAACCCACATACTTCGCGAGTTCAGTAAAGCTTGCGAATCCGTCAACAAGGCGAAACGAGGCGATTTATTGTTTTCGTTTGATTTCGATTCTTAGATTACGGGAACGAGTTATTCAATCCGAGGACTTTATACACCTTCATATTGCGAACATTTTGAGGTATAAACCAACGGATTTCACTGTGTAAATAACAAGAAATCGAAGTTTTTATAAAACTTAGGGTTTCGGGTTAAAAACTAAACGATTTGCGTCGATTACGATGTTATTGGACATAAATCCTTGTGGTTTATGTTAAATGGATGTTAATAAACGTAAATCAATTGATAGATCATGTTAAATTCAACAGATTAATCGATTTTAATTAAAAATTATCGACGGCTGTTCATCGAACGAGTTGAGATTTTACCTCGACTCCCTGATTGAATGAAACGAGTTGACATTGTGAATCAACTCGCAGCGAGTTGACTAGCGAATCCATGAGATTAGCGAGTTCACTTCAATAGCTGCTTTATAAGTTTAGCGAGTTCATAAGCAAAACGAGTTGACCTCACCTCGTTAGGCCAGTTTATGCGAGTCCAGTACTTAGAAAAATTTTATTTTTTAAAGTAGTGATATAAATGTTAAGACTTTTTAAGTAATAACTTTTATGAAATGGATTTGTGTTAATTCTTATATGATTATATCGAAAGTCTACTAATTTAAGAAGAAAATTAGTGGCGTGTCCTAATTTCACATTAGCGGTATAATTTTTAACGTTAACGACTTGAGATTTTTATTAAAATAACAAGTACCTAACGTGATTTAAATTAGACTTAAGACTTTTTAGTTATAAGTAAAATTTTTATATACAACTTGAGATTATTTTTGTATCAAGTTATATATAATTACAATTTTAAACTAAGATGTTTGATGAATCTTGATTCATAATACATAATAGTTTAAATATTTTTTATCGTGCATTAAATTATATCTGTTGTTTGTATTTATTACAGATATGGCTAGAGCATTTGATAAGGGTCACAACATCCTGGTTGATCTGAACCTTGAGGCCAAACGGGCTGACAGGGTTGCTGATATATTACGTTTTCTAGCACGATCAAGGATTAGATATGCCATTACGGCCAATCCTCCTATCTCACAGACTATACTGAACGATTTCTGGACGGATATTGTTTATGACGAATCTGTCACTCCGCCAGAGATTCGAGCTACAGTTGGTGGACAACCTGTTACCTTTTCAGCTGGTAATCTTCGTGAGATTTTGCAGCTAGGTACGGTAGAACAGGAGAACGGGGATATTGAGTATCCTATGGACTTTATTGAGGGTGCTATTGGACGTATGGGATATACAGGAGACAGGCGTGGACGTCAGTTCCAGAAGCCTCTGGTCATTGGTCAGTGGAGGTTTCTTTGGCACGTGATGAATATAGTCTTCGCAGCAAAGAAAGGTGGCTTTGATGAGTTGAGCCCTGCGATTCTATCGGCTGTACTGTCACTGGTATACAATAAACCATACAGTTTTTGTGATTACATTTTTGGAGAGATAGCTAGACAGATATCGGGTTCTGTTAGATCTAGATTTATGATCTACCCGAGGTTTTGTATGCTTATCATACGTGCGCGTCTACCGAACTTGGTTATTCCTGAGCCGTTTTTATCGGTGAATACCATTGATCAACGTGGTTATAATGCCATGTTTATGCAGACGATTAGGAAGGAAGGAGTGGTGAAACCGGAAATTAGACCACTTTTTGGATATATTGTTGATCCGAACTACGTTGCACCGCCAAATCATGGGTGGTTGGACGTAGCTCCTGCTGCTGTTGTTGCTCCTGCTGTTGCTGATGTTGTACCTGCACCTGTAGCTGAGGAAGCTCAACCTGAAGATCCACAAGGGCTCCTTGAGGATGTTCTTATTCAGGCTGGTCAGGTGGATCAGCAGGTGAATCAAGAGGTTGCTGCACAGGTTGTGCAAGAAGTTTTGGAGCAGAATGATGATGAGACAAATCCTTTGCTTCAAGACATTGAGAGTTACTTGGCACCACCTGAGGTAATCTGTTACTTATGTAATAATATAGATGCTTAGTTGATAGATTGTTTTTATTGATCATAGATGCATAATATTATTATATAATGATTCTGATATTAGATATTTAGTAAATTGGATATTATTTCTGATTTTAAAAATATAAATATCATTATACGAACAGGAAGCTGAAGCTGAGGCTGCACATCCAGAAGTTATATTACTTGAATATGAGTAGATACAGCTTGATAGATCAGTTGTTGTACCAACTGAGGTATTATATCTGATTAATCTTAAATATATAGAACTTGTATGATAGAGCTTACGCTAATCATAAATGTTTAATATATTTAAAATTTAGGATCCTGTTAGATCATCTAGAGGTCGTGATGGTGAGACGGCTTCAGATGAAGATTCTGATAATACACCTTCTCCTCCTCCATCTGCTTCTGAAAAGAAGAGGAAGGGTAAGAGTATTCTGGAGGAAGGTACTGAGGAAGTTGAGATTCCTTTGATGAAGCGTCCGAGAACGCTTACTATTCGAGAAGGTTAGTATTAATTAAAGTTAAATAATCTTAACTTGTTGTTTATCAGGAGTTGAACTGAGACAGTTAATTCTGTATACAGTTTCTCAGGATACACCACAGGTAGAGATGGTTGCACCGGTGGTTACGGAATCGATGTCTTTACCGCTTCAAGTATGAGATATAAATTCTATAACTATGAGTGTTATGCAATTAATTAGAGTTTGAGACAGAGTAATCTGTAACAATAACTGATTTTAATTGTGTTTAACTTTACAGCATGAGGTTGCTGATTTAGTTCGTGGAGCTAATTTTCCGACGAACAAAACAGCTAGATTTGCGACAAGTTTGCTTACGCAAGCTTTGTCTCAACCTCATACACCGCTTACCAGAGACTGGCATATTGAGTCTCTTACACCGCCTGGACCCAGAACGATACCTGTTACTCCAACGACTGATGCTGAAAGGATTACATCCTTAGAGTCGAGGGTAAAGGATTTGGAGAAGCTTACTTCTCAGATTCCAGAGCTGGTGTCGAGCAATCTTCTTCTTTCACAACAGATACTCAAGCAGAGTGAATCGTACAATCTGTTGATGAAGACTCATGAGACGTTACTTGCGGACTTCACTGTACAGAGACTGAAGTTATCTTCTTTAGAGAGTCTGGTCTTGAGATCGCATTCAGGACAGCCTGCTCAGGGGGAGATATTGGTATATCTGGAGTCTTGCAGAGAGAATGAGTTGAAGAGAAAGAGAGATCAAGACAAGGACGATGATCCCAATGCACCGAGTGGTGAGCAGACTGGTCCTTCAAAGACTAGTGAGCAAGCTACTATTCAGGGGGAGTCTGGTGCTGGTGCTAGTGGTTCTGGAGTGGGTACAAGTGCAGATAAGACTGTATCGGGTAATACTGAAGCTGGTAAGATAGCTTAGTATTATCTTAGTACTGTAATATTTGTAATAGTTTGTAGTGAACAAGTGTAAACTTAATTATTGTGTAAATATATTTGGCTTAGGGTTATTATTATTTTAAGTAAAAAATGTTTGGTAATTTAAGTTTATAAAATTATGTTAAGATAAAATAGTGATCGAAAGACTTCTGACTTATTGAGTAGTCGAGCGGCGTGTTCCGATTAATTTCGGCGGTCATAATTTTATAATAACATATGCATTTTAGATTTGATTATAGACTTAAGACCGTAAGGTTTATAAGTAATTAACAAGTTAAAAATGTATTCGTATTAACTAGACAAATGATATATAATTTAAAGGTTAAATTGATAATGAATGAGATCAATTAACACTTGGAAATTATATAAGGTAATTAATAGTAAATTTAAATGTTTGGTGATTATTCACAATGCATTAGAATTTAAAATTAATTAATATTTGTTAAGTAGACTTAAGAGATTTTAGATTGATTCAGGGTAATCAATAAAAGATTTTATAAGTTATATTTATATTGCGTTTATATGTTAGGTTAAAATATACAAAAGAATTAATAAAGAAATTCTTAGATTGGTTCAGGGAAATCAATAAAGAATTTGAATTATTAATATATTTGTATTTATGTTTTTCTCTAGGAATGGAAATGCTTAATCTATCAGATTCGGAAGATGATATTCTGGATGAGATAGATGAAGAGATTGATTATGATATTGAAGAAGGAGAGTTCAAACTTCCTGAAGATTGGACTGCAGTATTTGAATCAGTGATAGATGAAGGTGTTGATCTGGATGCAAATGTAGATGAACATGTTGTGAATCCATCAACGACTGAATTTGTTTTTGTAAATGAACAAGGAGAATCAGTTATTGATTTAGAAGCTTTTGAGAATGCTTCTGAAGATTCAGATACTGAAGTTGAAGAAATAGAGGACAAATACAAACATATGGTTGGTAATCCTATGTTTATCCAAGAAATGCTGAAAAAGAAAAAGGAAAATAAGCAACGCATTTTGAAAGAAGTTGATATTACTGGAAAGCGTGTACTTAAAACTGGCATTATTGGATGGTATTATGACTCTGACCTGAAGCTCTTCGCGATCAAAAGGTTTGACGGGGTTCAATATTTTGAGAAGAAGCTTACCGTGTTTAGTTCATTGCCTCGATATGAGATTCGAGACTTGGCTAGATTAGATATGAAAAATCCAAGTGATGATGATTATGCTAAGTATGTTGAGCGTATCATTAGGACTGAAGGATTATCTATGAAGTTTTCGAAGATTAAGCCAAGGAAAGGAAAAATGATAAAGCTAAACGAACTTAGTCAGAGAACTGGAAGAAGAAGAAGGAAGAAGGTTTATCCAGCGGTCAAATGCATTAAGCAAATACCAATGAAGACTATGCCTCAGAATATTTTGGGAAAATTGAAATATTGGGGGGTAGATGCTGGAACAGGAGAAGCCTTTATGATTGAAGCTGATGATGATTATCCTAATGGCGAAAAAGAAATTCTTCGTGTATATGATCACAGACATTTGATGAATTTATCAAAGGAAGATTTGATTATGTTATACAAGAACAAGATCATATCTACTGTTGGATGGGGTGATTTAGCACGAGATTATCATAGGATGGTTAAAACATGCATCAAGCTTAAAATTTTTGCAGGAAGTAAGATTTACAAATGAAGACCAAAGACAGCGTGAAGATAAAGACGCTAGAGCTATTGTCAAGGGGGAGTCTGTTGAGACATAGATTGTGACAACAGATCTAGCTTGATATAGGACTAGTGTAATTATTATTACGTTTGTATATTGGTTTAGATTTGTAAATAAATATTTGTTTTGTTAGTAATATTCGTTAAACATATTATTGTGTTAAGTTAGACGAATTATTAAATACGAAATAAATACATTCTGTGCGAGTCGAGTTCTCAGGTCGCGAGATTAACGAGCCGAGATGAGAACTGAATTCGTGGAAGTCTGGCGAGCCGAGTTCCGAGTTGGGCTTGGGCTGCGAGTTGGACCGAACTCGCAGGCCCTTGCGAGTCGAGACGAGCTAGACATATATAATGTTTTTCAATCGGTGAAAAACATAACTTTGCATTCTGATTTCAATTGCTGCGAATTCAATAAACCAGAGAAAAACATAACCTAAGGCTAGGCTTTGACGATTCGTTGTTTAAAGCTAAGTCTAGTTAAAACGCAATACGAACATATTCGTTGTTAGTAAAATAACACCGTATTGAGGGATTCCGCACCTTAATACTACAGATAACGAAGTTATTGATCCTAAAACTAGGGGACTTACAATCCAAACCAACATCAGCGCCAAGCTCCATTTCAACATCCAAATTCTTATCAATCGAAGACATAGGATTAAGACCAGAAGCCCTAATCTCAGAATCACCATCTCGCAACAATTCTTTTTGATTTTCAATAATATTTCCATTTCTGACATTAACGCTGTTAGAACTCTTATTCTCCAAAATCTGATGAATATTCATCTTTAAACGATCAGGAGGATCCAACCCTGATGAATTCATGAGTTAAATGATGGAAATCTAAACAAAAACAAGCAAATTACGTGAAGAAATCAATGAGAAATCGAAGAAAACAGTGTGCGCCGTTTAATCGCCCAGAAGTTGAGAGAAAAGAGGAGAGAGAAAAATTTTGACCAAATGAAATTCCATAGGGTTTAGGGTCTAGGGTTTAGGGTCTAGGGTTTAGGGTCTAGGGTTTAGGGTCTAGGGTCTAGGGTCTAGGGTCTAGGGTCAGGGGTCTAGGGTCAGGGGTCTAGGGTCAGGGGTCTAGGGTCAGGGGTCTAGGGTCAGGGGTCTAGGGTCAGGGGTCTGGGTCAGGGGTCTGGGTCTGGGGTCTGGGTCTGGGGTCTGGGTCAGGGGTCTGGGTCAGGGGTCTGGGTCTGGGGTCTGGGTCTGGGGTCTAGGGTCTAGGGTCTAGGGTCTAGGGTGTAGGGTCTAGGGTCTAGGGTGTAGGGTCTAGGGTCT